>PISX010005127.1:70504-111787 GCA_004024625.1 Mellivora capensis | reverse complement strand
ATAGCTTTTTTTATTTCAACTTGGTTAGATTTTAGTTCTTTTATTTCTCCAGAAAGGGCTTTTATATCTCCAGAGAGGGTTTCTCTAATATCTTCTATGCCTTTTTCAAGCCCGGCTAGAACCTTGAGAATTGTCATTCTGAACTCTAGATCTGACATATTCCCAATGTCTGTATTGATTAGGTCCCTATCCTTTGGTACTGTCTCTTGTTCTTTTTTTTGTGGTGAGTTTTTCCGCCTTGTCATTTTTTCTAGATAAGATTATATGAAGGAGCAAATAAAATACTAAAAGGGTGGCAAAGACCCTAGGAAAATGCCCTTTAAAGAAAAAATTGAATTAACTAACTGCAAGACTAAAGAATCATGGGGAGAAAGCCATGAATTCCGCGCATTGCTTTCTCCTCCTCTGGAGTTCCGCTGCTCTCCTTGTTAAGTGAACTTGGTCTTGGCTGGATTTCTTTTGATCTTCTGGGGGAGGGGCCTGCTGTAGTGATTCTCAAGTGTCTTTGCCCGAGGCAGAGCTGCACCGCCCTTCCCAGGGTCCGGGCTGAGTAATCCGCTCGGTTTCGCTTTCGGGAGCTTTTGTTCCCTGAGCGCTTTCCATAGAGTCCGGAGGACGGGAATGAAAATGGCGGCCTCCTAGTCTCCGGCCCGGAAGAGCTGAGATTCGGGGCTCCACTCCTCTGAGAAAAGCCCCGGCTACTCCTATATCCCTCGCCTCTGGCCGCGCTCCGTGCTCACCCAGCCTGCGACCAGTTCAAGGTAACCCCGAGCTGAGAGCTCACTCTTCGGCTCTGTCTCTGTAGCCGGCTTCCCGCTCCAATACCTGCTAGCTCTGCGGCACTCAGATACCCTTCTGTGACCCTGCAGGACCTGGGGCCACGCTGACCCCGCGTGGGCTTCTCCCCGGTTTAGCCTCTGGAGCGATGTCCCTCCGTGGAGCAGACTTTTAAAAGTCCCGATTTAGTGCTCCGTTGCTCCCCCGCTTGCCGGGAGCCGGCCCCTCCCCCGCGGTCTATCCTCCCGTCGCTTTCGATTCACTTCTCCGCCGGTCCTACCTTTCAGAAAGTGGCCGATTTTCTGTTTCCAGAATTGCTGTTCTTCCTCTCTTCGATCTCCCGTTGGATTTGTAGGTTTTCGCAATGTTTTGATAAGCTATCTAGCTGATCTCCTGCTACCTGATGTCGTCTCAGCTGCTACTTCTCCGCCATCTTGCTCCCCTCATTGTAGTTTTTATTTGCATCTTTATTATGGCTAATGATGATGAGCATCTTTCCATGTGCTTATTGGCTATTTATGTATCTTCTGTGGAGATGTGTCTGTTCAAGTTCTTTGTTCATTTTTTAATTGGTCTTTTAATCTTTTTGTTTTATGCTGTAAGAATATTCAAGATACAAGTTCCTTATCAGTATGGTTTAGAAATGTTTTCTACAGTTGTGTTGGTTGTCTTTTCACTTTTCTGATGTTGACTTGTCTATTTTTTTCTTAATTGTAGCTTTAGGTATATCTTTACATTGAATCTTATTATCATTTAGGATGCCTTGTTTCTTCTTTGTTATTAATAAGTCCATTTTCTTTTACTTTTTGCTGTTTTAATTATTTCAGACTTTGTTACATCACAGAATCCTTCCTGGTCTTATTACTCAGCTTATTTACAAGACCAACAATTTCTGTGATGCTGACCTTCTATATTAAAATTTTCCCTTTTCCTTTTCTTCTCTCCCTATGTCTCCAACATATTCTGCTTGCAAGTAAGAAGTTTCTGTGTGTTATCTCTACTACCATCAAAACAAAATTGTCATGTCTGAACTGAACTGTACTGATTTTTATCATTTTTAAAAAGATTTATAATTGAGTTCCTCTTTTACCACTTCATTTAAATCCAGGTTGTGACTTACTATTTGGGTTTGAAATAACTTTGTTGGTTACTACTACGAGTTGAATAGTATAAAATATAATCAAATAGAATGCATATAATGTAGTAAAAGTATTATGGTTATTATATCTATAAACATGAAAGATGTACATTGTTAGTAAATACAGTTATTGCTCTACTTTTTCACTGGTGAGAATTGGAATTAAATTTCCGTGTAATTCCCCCTTGAAATTTTGAGTTTGGTAAACTCAGGACAGGAGAAATGCCTGAATAACAAAAAGAAAATATAGTATTCTTCCGAAGAGAGAGAGTTCAAAGTACTTGATAATAAATAATTAGTGACATGTTGGCATGGTGACAAATTCTAAAATTCCTTACCTAGAAGATACAGTATGGATATTTATGTCTTTTTGGAAAATGTGCTGGGGTATGGCACCATGTCACTGGTGAAATATATGTATGTAATCAAGTGTAGGAAATTTCTGGAAAATTTTAAAAATGAAAAATGTTTATTCTGAAATCTTGATAGCTAAAAAAATATGGTTATTGGTTCCCTGATTATAATGATGTAACTCTTAGTGAGGAGTGGTCAATGATAAGTAGTAAAATAATTTATCCCTCAAAGGAAATAATTTGGTAGTCAAGTTTTATATGTGTCCTATTTATGCTGCACTTTTGCATAGGAAAACTAAGGACAGAAACATAATCTTATTCTTGTTTTACAAGTATAGAATTATTTTACAGTTTTATTACCTTGATTAATTTTATAAAAATGCCTATTTAATACTGTATTTTTCCTTTTAATAACTGAAGCTGTTAAATAAGTATGTATAAAATCAAATAATGTTATGCTGAATTGCATTGGCTTTTTTTTTTTTTTAAGGTTTTATTTATTTCTTTGACAGACAAAGATCATAATTAGAGAGGCAGGCAGAGAGAGAGGACTCTGCCTTCGTCTCAGGTCATGATCCCAGGGTCCTGAGATCAAGCCCCACATGGGGTTCTCTGCTCAGCAGGGAGCCTGCTTCCTCCTCTCTCTCTGCCTGCATTGACTCTTAAAACAATATACAACAACTTTGTGCCTTAGTCTTCTCATTTTAAGTGTTGGATTAGTAATGGTGCTTCTGAAATGAAATATCAAATTTAATTTCAAGCATCACATCTACAAAATGCTTTTAGGTAGAAAAGATGTTTTCTTTAACAAACTATATTACAGTCACAATATGTCACAATAAAAAGAGATGATTTTGGTTTGTTGAATCAGTTATTTCTATTTTGTGATTGGTTTAAGAATCTAAGAGAAAAATGGGAATATTGAACAATAATACATGTTCTAAAAGCTACAAAGATATTTTTCTCAGGCCTTCTAAAAATTAGAATAAAATGAGAAGATGCTAAGATAACTAAAAAAACTCTATGCTTATACTTCTTAGAGACTTAATTTTATGCATTGAATATTAATAATCTGTGTATTATATAGATATAGTAGTTTAAGTCCTACTGTCTATGTTAGGTGATAAGAATATTATCCTTGTTTAATAATTGAAATTTAGGAGAGAGCACTGAAATGTAGTATGGAAATCCTGTCAATAACTAATTATATGTCTAAAGGAAAGTCATTTGTTTCATTGAGTTTCATTTAACTTTCTCATCTGTACAATGGTGATAATAATATCTTATCACCTACTCATAAAGTTCTTGTGAGTACAAAATATTGTTTGTGGAATTGATTTTTCTTTTCCTAGATATTGTATCCTGCTGGAATCATACATATGGGGATACTACCTGTGGAGGTTGTTCTAGGATACGAGGTTCTTAGAGACTTCGATAGCCATTGTCAGAATTGGGGTCTTGGTGATCCATTGTTTGAGCTGGGAAGATATAGGGCAATGGTAAATTCAAAGAGTAAGGCAAAGAGTAAATAGGTTAATGAACAGTAAACATGATGACTGAAGAATAAAATTCAAGATATTTATTAGGTGTACTTCTTTGGACTTACTAGGAAACTGTGCATTGTCTCCCTTTAAATAGCTGTTTTTGAGGCCACACCTCGTTCACAGAAACCTATGATGAACAATGTATTCTCTCTTCTTCTTTTTTTTCTTTTTTTAAGATTTTATTTATTTATTTGACAGAGAGAGAGATCACAAGTAGGCAGAGAGAGAGAGAGAAGGGAACAGGCTGCCTGCTGAGCAGAGAGCCTGATGTGGGACTTGATCCCAGGACTCTGGGATCATGACCTGAGCCGAAGGCAGAGGCTTTAACCCACTGAACCACCCAGGCGCCCTGTATTCTCTCTTCTGCTAGAGATTCCAAAGAGGAGTGGAGTAACAAATCTATAAATGGATGTTGCAAGTTGGTGGGATAATAGAAATTTGAAATCTTATCTTTTTATCTAATTTTATGCATTTTTCCTCTAGTGAGCTGCATGCTGTAGGGAGTGGATACCATAAAACTTACTTGAATCATCTGAATTGGCTTACCTTTTTTATGTTGATGTTTCTCATGCATTAATTTCATTGTCTTCTTACCAGTAATATTGATGTTGGCAGGTTATATATCCTGTGTTACACATGTGAAAATTTATGCTCAGAACAATTTAGTGTTTTTCTTAAAGATTATCCCATAGATACTCACTGATTAATTTGGTTAAGCTTAAGGTCCTTTGGACCTTTCTGTTACTATAATTTCTATTACTTCAAACTCTCTCTCTGGTAAATGAGACCAGAAATACAGTCAGATAATTAGTTTGCTACTCTATTAGCAATTATGTAACAAAAAACTAGCAAGTATTAGGAGTCTAATTAAGATAATAAATCATAAAGAATAAAGCAGAGCTGTTAGAATTTGAACTAAATATATATTAATTGGCATTTTTGAATTACATACTTTTGTTCATGTTTCTGATGGTACTCAAATCATTGAAATTCTAACCTTTGTCATTCTCCAGAAGATAAAATACAAAGTCACATATGGCTATTTTTTGTTCAGGAAAACAAGAACTTGCTATCACTTTTCCCTTATTCAGGTAGTTCATTGTTTTGTTCACAGTGTAGTTCCATTAATCTGGTTTTTATAGGAAAATTGCTCTCAGACTTTAAAATCTGTGCTGAAGGTGATCAAATGGACATTTGAATCCCTCATTTAAGTGATGTCTTAATGTTAAAATAAAAATCTACTTTCCAGAATGTAACTGTAAAAGTATTTTATGCAAGATTTCATGTGGGATACCTTAATGGTTGAATAATAAATTTTACCTCATAAAAATGAAATTCAATAATACAGTAGCTTTCTCAGCTCAGTAGCATCTGGTCTATTCTCATGAGAGCCAATATTTTCCAACTCATTAGGATCATGTCGTTCTGTATGTCGTCAACATTGACTTAGCCAAGCTACCTTTACTTACATAACCGCCAAACTATTAAATAGGTCTCTTGTGGAGTGAAGTCAAATATTCCTCTTACTTTACTTCTGCCTTAGAAGAGGGGAAGAAAATGTACATACTGTAACATTTAAACATCTGGCTTGAAACCACATCAGTGTAACTCTGAGCAAAGTTACGGATACGGTATTCTTCCCAGGTGTGCATATAAAAAGGGTTTTGGAGTTGTTGAATAGTTCTTTAACTATTTAGGAAGAAGATGTGGTATAGTGATATGCTTTTTTTTGTTCCTCTGATTGCAAACTGCTCATCTACAAAACACTTCCAGTATGTTCTGAAATACATGTTTTGAGCTATTATAAAATTTTCTTTCCAATAAGGCATCAACAGTAAGTTTATCCATGTCTTAAAAATAAAAATGTGTTGAGTTAGATTTGCATTAAGAGATACCAGTAAGATTTCTTGATACTTAAATTGGGGTTTTACTTCAGATTTGTGAATTTTGTGTTTTAAAATGCCCCTGTATGAATTTTGCATTGATAATGAATGTTGAATTTAAAGATTCCTTTTCACTTGAATTCATGTTCAGGTATTAAAGGTTACAGTGTATGTACGTGATAACTTATTAAGAATTGGTGAACTCCATAATTGTTCATTTTTCTGTGAGTACAGTTTAAAGAATTAAGAATGTACTAATTGTTTTCTGCATATGAGCACAATCCTGAGTAATAAATCAGATTGGGCTGGTTTTGTGTTTAAGTGAATAAAAAGGACGGCAGATGAATGCTCTGCCAGAATCCTGTTTATTTAGCCTCACATATACATTTATATTCTGGGAATCAGGATTCCCTATCTTTTGAGTAAATTTCTAGAACAGAGTAGTTCATTTTACACTAGAAGTTCTCTGTACCTCTCTGTCTTAGAAATCTTTTATTGACCCTAGTATTCTGAGATTCCCCTTCCATTGAGCTATGTTCTCTTGAAGTATACTTCTGTAGCACTCTACATTATCTTAGTATTGGCCACCACTGATTTCACTGGATCAGATCTCAAGTTGTTTTTGCTGTGTTTGTGTGTACACACATTATATATGTACATTCAGTGACCTTAAGTTACAGTATTCCTGCAAATGTGTTAGAAAGTTGAATGCCTGGGAGTTGAACATTAAACTTAACATGTTATAAGGCCTTAAAAAAGTGTTTGCTTGTCTTTCTTATTGCTTTGGTATTCTTTGGTCTACAAAATTAAAGGTATATGGGAGAACGGTCTCAGATGACCAGTGACTATGGGCTAAGAGATGGTACTTGGTTGTAGGAGGCTACCAGCCAGGCATCTTTATTTTCCATGAGCCCATTGATTTTTTTTTTTTTTCACTCTCATCCTTGTTGTTTTGGTAGTAAGGTAGGGCTGCCACTGCTACAGAGGGAATTAGATGATCATCTTTAGTTAACAGTTGCAAACAGGACTAACTTTGCCATGTGGAGTTAATTTTAGAGATATCCTTATATAATGGGCAGGGGTTCACTACTAGGTATTTATCCAAAGGATACAAAAAATAGTGATTTGAAGGAGCACATGCACCCCAGTGTTTATAGCAGCACTATCCACAATAACCAAAACAGGGAAAGAGCCCAAATGTTCATCAACTGATGAGTAGATAAAGAAGATGTGGTATATATATACAACGGAATATTACTCAGCCATCAAAAAGAATGAAATCTTTTCCATTTGCAATGACATGGATGGAACTAGAGAATATTATGGTAAGGGAAATAAGTCAGAGAAAGACAAATACCATATGATTTCACGGATATATGCAATTTAAGAAATAAAACAGATGGACATAGTGAAAGGGAAGGAAAATAAAGACAGGGAAGCAGGCTGTAAGAGACTCAACTATAGGGAACAAACTGAGGGGTGTGGTGGGGAGACAGGTAGGGAGATGATATAATTGTGTGATGAGCATTAAGGAGGGCACTTGATATAATGAGCACTGGGTATTATATGCAACTGATGAATCGCTAAATTTTACCCCTGAAACTAATATTATACTATATGTGAACTAACTTGAATTTCAGTAAAATCTTGGGGGGAAAAAAAAGAGTTCAGATTATATGAAACTATGATACTTTTCTGTTACTAAACTTGTATGGTGATTTTTCCCCTTATTTATTTTGTTTTAGTTTTATTAAAATATAGTGGATATACAGCACTATATAAGTCTGTTGTGTACAGCATAATGACTTAACCTGTGTTGTGAAATAATTACCTCATTAAGTTTAGTTAGCATCCATCACCTCAGATAGACATACACACACACACACACACACACTTTTTCTTTGTGATGAGTACTTTTAGGAACTATTCTCAGCAACTTTCAAATGTACCACGCAGCATTAACTATAGGCCTCATGTTACACATTACAGCTGGAACTTTGTACCTTTTGACTACCATCATCTGGTTACCCTGCACCCCATCCTCCACCTCTGATAACCATGAATCTGTTCTCTTTTTCTATAAAATTTTCAGGTATCACATATAAATGATATGAAACAATATTTGTCTTTCTCTGACTTCTTTCACAGGATAATACTCTCAAGGTTCATCCATGTTGTAAATGGCAGGATTTCCCTTTTTTTTATGGCTTAGTAGTATTGAATTGTACACACACACACCATTTTCTTTATCTTTTTGATTTGTTGTTGAGTACCATTTAGGTTGTTCCCATGTCTTGGCTATTGTAAATAATGCTGAGTGAGCATGGGAGTGTAGATCTCTCTTTAACATGGTGATTTCTTTTCCTTTGGATGTATACTCAGAATCTCTAGATCATATGGTAGTTCTATTTTTAATTTTTTAGAGGAATTTCCATACTGCTTTCCATAGTGGCTGCACCAATTTATAATCCCAATGACAGTGCACAAAGGTTCCCTTTTCTCCACATCCTTGCCAACATTTATCAATTCTTTTTGATGAAAGCCATTCTAACAGGTATGAGGTGATACTTCTGCTGTTTTGATTTGCATTTCCCTAAAGATTAGTGATGTTCAGCACCTTTTCAATGTACTTGTTGGCCATTTGAATGTCTTCTTTGAAAAAATATCTATTCAGGTCTTTTGCCTGTTTTTTAATTGGATTATTTGTTTATCTCCTATTAAGTTGTAAGAGAACTTGATATATTTGAATATTTTGGATATTAACCCCTGATAATGATTTGCAATGTGTTCTCCCATTCTGTAGATTGCCTTTCATTTTGTTGATCATTTCCTTTGCTGGGCAGAAACTTTTTAGTTTGGTATAGTTTTACTCATTTATTTTTTTTATTTTGTTGCTTGTATTTTAAGTGTCATATCCAAAAAGTTCTTGCCAAGACCCATGTCAAAGAGCTTTTTATCTTGTACATTTTCTTCTAGGAGTTTTATGGTTTCAAGTCTTAAATTTAAGTTTTTAATCTATTTTGAATTAATTTTTTAAGTGATCTAAGATAGGGGTCATGTTTCATTCTTTTACCTGTGCATATCCAATTTTCCTAACATCATTTATTGAAGAGACTATCTTATGAGTATTTATGGTTCCTTTGTCAAATGCTAGTTGACTGTATATGCATGGGTTTATTTCTGGGCTCAATTCTGTTCCATTGGTCTATGTATACATTTTTATGGCAATACCATACTGTTTTAATTACTGTAGTTTTATAATAGAGCTTGAAGTCAGGAAGTGTGGTACTTCTGTCTATTCTTTTTTCTTAGATTGTTTTGGCTATTCACAGTCTTTTGTGGTTCCATTTCTGTTAAAAAAAGTCATTAGAATTTTCAATATTTTTTTTTTTAAGATTTTATTTATTTATTTGACAGAGAGAGATCACAAGTAGGCAGAGAGGCAGGCACAGAGAGAGAGAAGGAAGCAGGCTCCATGCTGAGCAGAGAGCCCGATGTGGGGCTCGATCCCAGGACCCTGAGATCATGACCTGAGCCGAAGGTAGAGGCTTTAACCCACTGAGCCACCCAGGTGCCCCAAAAGTCATTAGAATTTTCATAGAGATTACATTGAATCTATAGATGGCTTCAGATAGTATGGACATTTTAACAATATTATTAATTTTTCTTCTGTTTCTTTTGTCATTGTCTTACAGTTTTCATTGTACAGATCCTTTTATTCCTTGGTAAAATTCATTTATATTTTATTGTTTTTGGTGCTATTATAAACAGGATTGTTTATTTTTTAGGTAATTTATCATTAGTGTATAGACATGCTATTTATTTTTGTATGTTAATTTCCTTCAACTTTACTAAGTTCATTAATTAAATCTAATAGTCTTTTTGGTGGAGTCTTTAGGATTTTATGTATATGTCAGTGAGCAAGGTGTTGTGTCTCTGCTCTTGGCACTGCACAGAGAATTATAGATTGGTGCCCAAAGTAAAAGCAGAAAGCAGCTTTATTAGAGCAAAGTTATACTCTTAAGGTGGGAAAACCAGTGGAACAAGAGGTGGCAACTGCCCTGAGGCTACAGGGATTCTTTTTTTTTTTTTAATGTGAGCAGGGTTCTTGTGTCATGGACAAGGTGGTCTATGATGGAGGCTGCTTCCAGTCATTTTGGGGGACTCCTCCTACAGGTTTGCAGGGGTGGGTGTTGACCCTACAAGGTTTGTACCAGAACCAATATGGCAGCCTTTCTTTTGCCATTGGTTGGGGCTATAACTCAGTGTACATGCATTACAATGAGTCTAGGTAATACCCTGGGGCACAGATGGAAGAGGAGAGGAATGCTCTGCACCTGTGGCTCTTGGTCTCTTAGCCCTAGGTTCTTTTAAGCCACAAGGTCAGGATGTTGTGCCCTTGGGCTTCTAATGTATAAGCTATTTGTCACCATCCTTGCCTCTAGCTCATGTCTAACTAACTGCCTACTTTGTCTTTCTCCCCTCAAGGACTTAGGACTTCCACTGCTCATGTCTTGCTTTTCCCTGACCTGTATAACATCATGTCATCTGCAAATAGACCATTTTACTTCTTCCTGTTCAGTTCTGATGCCTTTGTTTCTTTCCTTTTTTTGTCTAAGTGCTCAGGCTGAGCCTTCCAGGACTATTTTGAATGTAAGTGATGAGAGTGGGCACCTTTGTCTTAATCTTTGATGAAAAGCTGAATCTTAGAGGAAAAGCTTTCAGCTTTTTATCATTGCATATGATGTTAGATGTGGGCTTGTCATTTAAGGCGTTTATTATATTGAGGTACATTTCTTCTATACTATACCTAATTTGTTGAGAGTTTTTCATGAACAGATGTTGAATTTTGTCAAATGCTTTTTCTGTGTTGATTGAGATTATTACATTTTTTTTCTTTCATTGCATTAATATGATATGTCACATCTATTGAATTGCATATTTTGAATCATCCCTACATTTCAGGGATAAAACTCACTTCATCATTGTGAATGATCCTTTTAGTGTGCTGTTGAATTTGATTTGCTGCTACATAATTGAGAATATTTGCATCTATTTTCATTTGGGATATTGGCTCTTAGTTTTCTTGTGGTGTCCCTATCTGGCTTTGTTTGTATCAGGTTGTAATTCTTGCTTTGTAAATGAGTTTGGTAGTGTTCCCTCCTCTTCAATTTTTTGAATGAGTTTGAGAACCTTGCTGTGAACCCTCAGGCCTGACTGGTCAGAGCTTTCTGTCTTGTCGAGGTCGGATGAATGGATGGACAATGGATGGGTGGAGTAGCTGTGGATGCCCAAAGCCTTAAACACACACATGGACACAGATCGCTAAGGGGAAACATTTGAGTTAGCATGACAGCCTGAGACAGAAGTGTATGTGTGTCTATCTGTGTAAGAAAAAAATACTTAAATTTAAATATTTGGCATATTCAAGAAGGAATGGCATGGAAGCAGTGAAATCAGACACATGCACCTCTGGATTCTGAATCTCAGAATATGGGAATGACTGTGCTTGAAGGCTGTGATGAGTCATGTGTTAGAGCATTTGTTCAATAAGACACTGAGCAGATTGAATAACTGGCATTTTTTCCTGTGGACCTTCTTGACAAGACCATGACGAATCCTGATGGTGGGATTGGGGCTGGGTAAGTTCATTGGTTTGTGGTTGGAAGACTCCTGAGGAGGTGGCTTCATGCTCTCCTCCCTGCCTTCCTCTGAAGCCCTTCATCTTTTGGTTGCTGTTCCTGCCAACATTGAATTTAGCTACCATTCCCCTCCTGTGTCTACTTAAGCACCTGTGAGGTCACCCTTTGTAAATGCTGCACCCAGAAGGCAAGAGTGACTCCATCACTTTTCTATTCAAGAATTTCCTGGGGTGCCTGGGTGGCTCAGTGGGTTAAAGCCTCTGCCTTTGGCTCAGGTCATGATCCCAGGGTCCTGGGATGGAGCCCTGAATCGGGCTCTCTGCTTAGTGGGGAGCCTGCTTCCTCTTCTCTCTCTCTCTGTTTCTGCCTGCCTCTCTGCCTGCTTGTGATCTTCAAAAAAAAATCTTAAAAAAAAAAAAAAAAAAAGAAGAAGAAGAAGAATTGTCAGTGGCTTCTCTTTGCCCTCGGGATAAACTTAAAACACTCCTGGCATGGCCCTTTAGGACCTGGGCCCTCTCAGCCTCATTCCTCACCTCTGACTGGGTCAAATCTCACATACTTTGCTTTTCACATTTTCTTCTGTGTTTGCTAAACAAAACAGAAAAACTGATTACTTCTTTTCTATTTGAAATGTAATGTTAGTATTAGTATTTAGTATTAGCATTAGTATTTCCCCTGCAAATACTTTTTTTCATTCACCCAAACAGAGTAATTGTCTCCTTTGTGGTATCATTGTGATTGATACATCACCTTAGTTCAACAGAGCCAGTAAGTGCTAGTTTTGGACCCTGGTTTTCAGAAGTTAAATTAAATACAGTATTTAATTTTGGATTATATACATTTTTTACTGTAGTAACTTTTGTACTTAAGTTTTATGATAAAATCTAGTGTGTTGTACGACGTGGATGGAACTAGAGGATATCATGCTTAGTGAAATAAGTCAATCGGAGAAAGACAACTATCATATGATCTCCCTGATATGAGGAAGTGGAGATGCAACATGGGGGGTTGAAGGGGTAGGAAAAGAAGAAAAGAAACAAGATGGGATTGGGAGGGAGACAAACCATAAGTGACTCTTAATCTCATAAAACAAACTGAGGGTTGCTGGGGGGAGGGGGATCAGGAGAAGGGGGTGGGGTAATGGACATTGGGGAGGGTATGTGCTATGGTTAGTGCTGTGAAGTGTGTAAACCTGGCGATTCACAGACATATACCCCTGGGGATAAAAATACATTATATGTTTATAAAAAATAAAAAAAAATTTAAAAATGTTTAAAACTTCAAAAAAAAATTTAGTGTGTTGTAATTGATTATATTTAGATGCATGAAGTGTCTTTCAGTTATTACCATTTAGTCATAATAATTGGATGAAAAATTTATTGCAGCTATCCAATTAAAATAAATGTAATAAGTCACTGGTCTTAATTATCAAATATAATAACATTTACTCCAGATTTCAATATCAAAAGTAAATAACAATCCTCTGACAAAAAATTTTTATAATTAGAAACAGCTTTATTTTTTTTTTTAAGATTTTATTTATTTGAGAGAGCATGCTCAATCCAGAGAAGGGGGAGGGGCAAAGACAGAGGGAGAGAGAGAAGCAGACTTCCTGCTGAACAGGGAGCCCAGTGTAGGGCTCTATTCCAGGACCCCGAGTTCGTGACCTGAGCCGAAGGCAGATGCTTAACCGACTGAGCCATCCAGGTGCCCAGCTTTATTCTGTTTTATTAAAGTTTAATTGACTATGAGAGACAGCATTGAAAATTTCATTTGATATTAGGTTAATATTAATTGTAAATTGGGAAGTGGAACTCATCATTTCTTCCCTATCTGATTGACCTGCTTTTGTGGATCTTTTCCCCATAAGAAGTAGTCTCTTTTTAGTAGTTCTTCACTTGAAGTGCCTGTTTGCTATTCCATACCCACCTTACTCTTTACTACTTGATCTCTTCATTCTTTTTTCAGCCTTGAGTTTGATACTATTATTAATCTGAAGGTGATTTAAGGAATACACAGTCAGGTGAGTATCTGCTCACCTTTGCAGCTAATTTGCTTTGACTATGTGCCTTAACTCTTATTGATTGAACTTCTACTTGAGTTGGGCAAGTTGTCATACTTACTTGCCGTTTGAGTTACTAGATGTCTGTTCTATTGAGCTACAATCCCTGTCTCATCAAAGACTAAGGTCATGGAAGCCTGGGATCAGTCAGTTGAGTTTCCAACTCTTCATTCAGCTCAGGCCAGGATCTCAGGGTTCTGAGATCAAGCCCCTTGTGAGGCTCTGTGCTCCCTCTCCCTCTTCTCTTACCTGCACTCGTGTATGCTCTTTCTCTCTCTCTCTCTCTCTCTCTCTCTCTCAGAATCTTAAAACAAAAACAAAAACAGATACTAAAGTTATAAATTTACCTCTCCAGCCATAGATTCTGGACGCTTTTCCTTACTTTTAATCTTCTGCCCTCTGTTACCAGACCTGTTTGAAGGCATCTATGCCCCCCACTCCTTTTAATAAGGTAGTTATTGATTACATCACATTTGCTTGTTGGGGTACTTATTTCATTGTTTCCTATTGGACAGGCGTCTGCTCTGATCACTCATCTCAACTCGGGCATTTTTCTCCTTTGTCTATATCAAGACTTAGCAAATATGGCTCACTACTTGTGTTTAATTTACCCACAGTATATCAGTCTTCAAGTATTGTCAGATTTATTTTCTAAGTACTATTTTTTTTTTTAGAGATCTTATTTATTTGACAGAAAAAGCATGCTGAGCAGGGAGCCCAATGGGGGACTCAATCCCAGGACCCCGAGATCATGACCTGAGCCAAAGCCAGTCACTTAACCAACTGAGCCACCCAGGCACCCCTCTAAGTACTTTTATAATACATCCATTTCTCTCTGTCTTTATCTGTGACAGTTAAGGTCAACTTCATCATTTCTTTTTCCCCTTCTGATCTATTGTCTAACATATCCTGGAGTGAGCTTTGAAAAATTTAGATGTGAGCCTAGCACTCCTTTCTTGCCTTTCTGTTAATTGTAGGATAAAGACTCAAATCTGGCCCTGTGCTCCATTAACCTTTCAGCTTCTCAGAAGAGCTGTGCTTCTCTCAAGATATCCCAACTTGCTGCAATGCTCCTCTCCCTCTGTTTCACTTACTTAATATATTTTAACTTATCCTTCCTGCTCAAATGTCAGTTCCTCAGAGGATTTTTCTTTCAGTAGAAAATAGGTTCCATCAGGGCAGGTACCACATCTCATTTACTCTCCTGTTACATGTTCAGCAACTAGTATTTACTTTGGAGAATATCTACAGATAAGTGTTTGTATATCTGCTTTTTTTTTTTTTTCGATGAGTATTCAGAATAGAAATAGTTCACAAATTCCACCAGGTCCTAGGATTACTCCCTCTCTTCCCCCACACTTCTGACACCATCTGCAGTATAGTGGATGAGAGCTAGGAGGTCTCTCCTTTTTAGTGAGTGACCAAAGTCAACAAAATAAAGGATATAATTAAATTATGAGAGATAATTGTAAGAAAAGTATAATTTAAGTTACCTGTGAAAAATTATTAAAATAGAATTGCTGTGTGGATTTTTGTGTCTGGTGTTTCCAAGACCCCTACATTTGGAGATTCTCCCGAAGAATTCAGAGGACTCAGCATGTAGTTATACTCATGGTTAAGATTTATTATAGCAAGGTAATAAGAGTACATGTCAGATCACAAGGGAAAAAGACAGGAGAAATCCATATATGTGCTACTTCCTGTGAGGGGTACATGAGCATGCTCCAAAAACAGGTGTTCAGTATAAGCCATGTTTTTTGTACAAAAGATGAACCACAGTAAACCATTCTTATCAATTAGAGAATGGAGGCAAGGCAAGTTCCTGTGTGCTCCCAGTGAAGGGCCAACTTTCCAAGTGGGCCTTTCTAGGGATTGCGGTCTTAGGCTTGCTATTGTTAAGTCTTTTCTACACTGTTCTTAAAACAATATTTCACCTTATAATATCTACGATGTGGACCAAAAGAAGGTGAGGGAGGTAGAGTCAGAAATCTTCAGTTGATTTATCAGGAGGCCATACTAATGCTTGACAATACTGGATTCTTGTGGATTAGGTAGGGAGCACATAGTGTCCATTAGATATTCTAACTTTTGACCTGTTTTGTGACCTTTAGAAGAGAAGGCATACCACTATTGGCTGGTAAATGGCCCTAAAAGCCAAAAAATATGTAACAGCTTAATTTTGAATGCTAAATCGGTGTGGCCAGAGGGCTGATCAGACTGAATGGGAGTTAAGGGTTAAAGGTCTGAAGTAGTGAGTTTGGGAGAAATACATTGCACATGGATAGGGTGGCAGTGCTTAGTGAAATGTGGCCTTTGCCACCACATTATAAATTGTTGACTTTGGGTGGTCATGAGTTGATCATACTGTGATAACCTCTGCATTGGAAACAGAGTCCTTTACTTTCTGTGCATGCTATGGTGGTGAAAGTTTTGGCATATCTGATGTGGTGATGGGTCTGGGCAGCAGTGGTGGGCAGTCTGGGTGGCACTGGTTGAATCAAGTTGGTCTCAGGGAAAGGGTTCCTACTGTGGGCATCAAAAGATTCATAGATGATTTGATCAGCTGTGATTTTTTTTTTCCCTGTAGTTTTTTTCCCCACTCCTATTGTTTCTTTTTCTATACTATCTTATTTTTTTTTTAAGATTTTATTTATTTATTTGAGAGAGAGAGTGAGTGAGCAAGCATGAGTCAGGAGGGAGCTGCAGAGGGCGAAGCAGATTCCTCACTGAGCAGGGAGCTGGATGAGGGGGTTGGTCTCAGGACCCTGAGATCATGAGCTGAGCTGAAGGCAGGCGCATAACTGACTGAGCCACCCAGGCGCCCCTATACTATCTTTCTTCTATTCCTTGCAACACCAAATTTTTAGCTTTTAATCTGCCAGTTTGTAGTTTTCCAGTGGCAGACCAAACAGCTAGGCCAAGCGCAACAACTGAAGGTTCAGTAAATTAAAACAGGATTTATCAAGGTACCATTAGGCAGAATGGCTTTGAGTTCTGCTCACTGAGCTGGTTCACATATTGAGGGAGCCAAGGTTGAATAGCTATAGTAGCACAGTGGACACCATTATGTTTCAGTTCAGTTGAATCCTGTACATTGCTGAAAGAGCTACCATGATTTTTGGATTGATTCCAAATCCAAAGATACACCAGAAGAACTGAGAAACTCTTCCTAATTTTATTCTTTACTAGTCAGAATTTTGAGCAGTATTGCTGATCACACATCAGAAAATATTTTGAAATATAATGAGCAGTTTTCATATAAGCTATTTGAAGATAAAAATGAAAAAAATTCTAAAATGAGAAAAATATTAGCTCTTAAAACCAGAGAGACTCTTTAATGGCTGTTCTCTAGAGAATATGTCTTTGAAGCTTCTCCTTATATACTGCAATCAAAACTTACATATCCAAGTGACTCTTGCTTTTCTAAGTAATTCTTTTGGCCCGTACTTTCCAATCTGTAGACATTGCTATGTTAACAGATTTTAAAAACTTCTTTAAAAAGTTTTTGTAGGCAATTTAGCAGGTATGTGAGAAATTAGTGCCTTAGTTTTAAATACACAGTTCTTTTAAAGATTGAGCGTCACGGAGAGAAACAAAATGTAATTTAATATAAACGTCTGAAGTCATGCTGTGTGTTAGAATATAAAGATCTTTTGAGATCCAGTGTCATTTACTTTACTGTTCTAAATGGTATTTCTTTCATATATTCAGTTTTATCCCTAAAATGATCAAGATTTGTCATCATTGGGACAAGTTAGAAGAATGAGTTGTAGACCATTAATGTAGTTGTGAGGAGTACCAAAAATGTTTTGATCAATGATACAGTGATGCAGTTAGCTTATGACCACTTTGAATGACAATTCTTGTCTGTCTGGTATAGTCCAGACCTTATGGTTTAAATTTTTCTCCCAGGTTAGTCCCTCCTCCCGATTGCCATTTACTAATTGTGGGATCCTTAAGCATGTTGCTTAGATTCTTTCAGCTTCTTCATTGTAAAATACGGATATTAATATATTTTTTATGGCTTGTAGTGATAAATTGCATTCATCACAGTGCCTGGCTTAATAATTGGTGGCTAGTGTTATTAATTTTATTGATAGCAAGAGTAAAATATATGCTGGATTATGTAATAATTTTATAAAAGGTAACAGGGTTTTTTAATTCAATAAAGGAAAGGAACTAAAACTAAGAGGAACTTTGTTTGATAGAAGCACCAGTGAGTTGTTTTTTTTTTTAAGATTTTTATTTATTTGTTAGAGAGAGCACGCACACAAGCAGGGGGAGAGGCAGAGGGAGAAGTAGGCTCCCTGCTAAACAGGGAACCTGATGCAGGAATCCATCCCAGGACCCTGGGATCATGACCTGAGCTGAAGGCACCTGCTTAACTGACTGAGCTACTCAGCTGTCTCCAGTGGGATTTTTTTTAAAAAGACTTATTTATTTGGAGAGAGTTAGCACACAAGTGAGCGGGGGCGGGGGAGAGGGAGAGAGAGAATCTCAGGCAGACTCCCTGCTGAGCATGGGGTTCTATTTCACCACTTGGAGATCACAACCTGAGCTGAAATCAATAGTACCATGATTAACTAAGCTACTCAGGCACCCCCGAACCAGTGGGATTTTTAAATCCTTAAAACTAGAATGGAACAGGGTGATAGTTACTCATTGAATGGCATTGCATTTTTTTTGTTTTCTAATGTCCTTTCCCTATAGAAAGCACTGTTTATTTTTCTTGTAATATCCAGCAGTATATTTATCATAGGATGTTAGTTACTTAAATGTCTCCATTTCCTTTGAATGGATTTAAAATATTTTTTTTTGAGGCACATAGTTTTTAAGTGTGTATTTCAAAAGATGGCTCTTATGTGATTATTAAGTGTTCATTATTGTTCCAATACCACTTTTTAAAAATTTATTTATTTATTTGAGAGAGAGAGAGAGCATACAGAGGGAGAGGGAGAAGCAGACTCCCCGCTGAGCAGGGAGCCTGATGCGGGCGGGGCTTGATCCCAGGATGCTGTGATTATGACCTGAGCTGAAGGCAGACTCTCAACCGATCCAGCTGCCCCTGCAATACCACTTTTGATATTGGGGATGATTTTAAGTAGTATGTTGTAAACTTTTAATTGTAAAAATTATTTTACTGTATATTGAGAAAAAATATATCCCACATATTTTACTTTGATTTCAGATATTATTGTTTAAGACAATGAAATAAGAGTTTGCTCATGAAATAAATTTATCATGAAGTACATGTAAAAATTGGAATAAATGTAAAGAAAAAATTGTATTAGCTAATTACTGGCTTATCATGTGCCATGAACTCTTCTAAGTACTTGTTATCTGTTGGGTCATTTAATCCTCAAAACAGTTTTGAGAGGATGGTACTATTATTCTCTCCATTGTACAGATGAGAAAGTGAGACACAGAGAGATGAACAGTTTTGTTCTTGATTATAGATCTAGTAGGTGGCAGAGCTGTAATATCAGTACCTGTGTTTTGACATTGTCCAAGGTCTTAGCCACTGTGCAGTCCTGCTGCATCTTTACTTTATTAAATCATAGCACAAATGATTCATGGATAGGGTGGCAATAATGTTGGTTACACAACTACATGAAATTTGTGATAACTGCTCTAGTTAATTGAATACTTCTAATATGTAATGAAATATTTCCACATACATATATATGGGATTAAATAGACATGGATTCAAACTGTGTCACCGTTTTTCTAAGTATTACATGAAGCATTATTATTTTATCATGTCTTTAATATAATGAAATGTTTTTTATTTAAAAAATCAGTATGGTGAGATATAGTTAATGTTTTCACCACATTGGCACCCATTTTGTAAATATTCATAATTTATACCTAGAGAAAGTTGGCTTTTTACGTCATTCACAACTGTACTCCAAACTGTTTGATATTTTAGTTTTAGGATTTAACTTCTAACAAAAGTCACGTAACATTAGCAGTGAGGTGCAGTGAAAGCTCTCTTAGGAATACCTTTAATAGAAAGGAAGATTTTGGGTCTGTGAGGTTGTGTGGGCTTGAATGTGATTTTTATTTGATATATGAGCTGTGACATTACTATTGCATGACTGAGATGTACTTGTAAGTGCCGTACTATGCAGATGGGTTTTTTTTTTTTTCTGAAACAAAGCCAGAAACAAAATCTTGAATGTGTTCATTTAGTGGGGAAAGAATAGTTCATAGAAACATATGGAAACATTTCTAAGTTTTTTTCATTAAATGAGCCTTTTACTTTCTAAGCATTTTTATGATTGTTCAAGTTAATATGTCATTTGCCTCATATTTTCCAAGTTTAGTGAGACATGGAAGTCTTATAGACCTGGGATGTTTTGAAACAACCAGATCACTTTAAAGAATGCACATTTTAGGATTACGTTAGATGATTATTAGAAAATTAGGATTGAATCATAAATATATTTTTCATTAGATTATTAATCATAAGGAGGCTGTACATCTTTAATTATTTTTATATTATGATGAAATTTGGTAAGGACATGTATAGTGGTTATTCTCTTTTTACTAATTTTTAAATTGTAAAAGCATAGGACAACATTAAAGGAAATTATAAGAGGAAAAAATACCTCAAGTATAACATGAGTTTTTAATTTTCCATGTTCCCTTCTAACCCGTGTCCTTATACATAAAGTTTTACATCGTTCTATATTACATACATACCATTTTATGTTATGTTTTTCTTTTATAACATTACATTAAAATTTTTTTCTTTTTGGTGGTCACATACTTTGGTCTCTCCCATTGTGAAATGCATACACAGAAAATTTACTTACTCATTCCCCCTCAACTTCTCATTTATCTTCCTTTTTTCCCTCACAGAGAAATAACTTAGAATAATATACATGTTGCTTTTCTACTTAACTTTGGTGCTGAACCCAGTGTATATTTTGTAGTTTTTATCTTCCTTGACTCCGTTTATCAAAGGATCCAAACGAAGTGATTCAAAGGGGCACCTACACCCCAGTGTTTAAAGTGGCAATGTCCACAATAGCCAAAATATGGAAAGAGCCCAGATGTCCATCCATCAACAGATGAATGGATAAGGAAGGTATGGTGTGTCTGTATATATATATAAATACACACACACAATGGAATATTATTCAACCATCAAAAGAATGAAATCTTGCCATTTGCAATGACATGGATGGAATTAGAGAGTATTGTGCTCAGGGAAATAAGTCAGAGAAAGACAAATACCATATGATTTCATTCATGTGGAATTTAAGAAACACAAATGAACAGGGAAAGTGAAGGAAAAATAAAATAAGACAAAACAGAGAGGCAAACCATAAGAGATTCTTAATCAGAAGGAACAAACAGGGTTGCTGGAGGGGAGTTGAGTGGAAGGATGGGGTAACTGGGTGATGGATATGAAGGAGAGCACTCGATGTCATGAGCACTGGGTCTTATATGCAACTTATGAATCATTAAATTCTACCCCTGATAATAATACACTATATGTTAACTAAGTTGAATTTAAATTTAAGAATTAAAAAAAAAAAGAAAAAAGAAAAATGCTTTCTTAAAAAAAAAAAATCTGACCTCTGGCCTCTACTTTGTGTTACCATGTCTTATATTTAGCTAGGATCTTACTAAGTGAGCTCCCAGTCCTTTCTTGTTCTTTTCCAGTTCTTTCTCTCTGTTGCAGTCTGTGGTCTTTATAAAATGGAATTCTAATTATGTCCTTCAGTGGTTTCCCATTTGTCTTCAAGATGAAATTGGAACTTCGTTGCAAGTCAGTACAAGGTCCTTTCGTGATCTCTCAGACCCATCTCTGGAAATGTTCTTCAAGCCCTTTCCTTTAGCTCTTTTGAAATACCGACTGTCCAAGCGCACATAATCTCTCATCCTTCTTCATTGTTGCATGCTGTTGCATTTGTCTGGAACAGTTTTCCTACCCTCATAATCATTTCTTCCTCTTCTCTGCTTAACTACTAATTTTCCTTTAAGACTTAACTGAAGCTTCATATACCCTGGTTTGAGTTAGGTGTACTTCTTTTCTATTCCCAGAGTGTGTCATCTACCATGATGGCAGATGTGTAGTCTGTGCTTCAAAAATGTTTTTGAATTGAACTATAAAATAGTATTCCACTGAGTCAATTTTTCAGGGATTCATTAACAACTGGAATTTAGGTGATTGCTTGTTGTTTATTAGGTAAAGCATTTTGCATCTTCATGCCTGTTAGTATTTTTAAAAGTTATTTTCCTGGCAAAAATATTCTAAGAAATATTGAATCAAGATAGGGACACTTTTTATGTTCTTGGATATCATCTTTTGTGTAATGTTCCTTAGTGTCAATCTTGTTCAAAATATATGTTACAGGTTACTTATAGTGACTTTCAGAAATCAAAATTATTGGTTAAAAAAACTGGCCTTAGGATATTCATTAATTTTTGCATTTAGTAAACATATATATGTCACAAACAGGGTATGCCAGTCTTTGTGCCAGGCACTTTGTGCCAGGAACACAAATATAGTCAGACTCTTCTCTCTGACTATTTTCTTGGTTAATTGCGAAATACGTTTACTAAGAGCTTTGAATAGAAATATACATAATGTAATTCATACACATTTATTACACTGATTGGAGTTGCCTGTTAAATATGCAGACAAATCAGTGTTAAATTTAGTGTATTAATGCCATAAGTTTAACAAACTTTGTTTATATTTGAGAGTGGCTTTATTACTTGAAAAATTGCCTTTTTACATATTATCATTATATTTTTGCTTTTATCCCTATGTTAGAGGAAGGTTATTTCAATTAGGATCAGATTTTAATGAGTAATAAAAATGAAATGTTTTTTTCTTGGAAAATATATTTAATAGATTGCTGGAGAAGTTCAATTTTATTTTTTTAACAAGTTAAACTATTAGTGTTTATAATATAGTTTATCTTTGTTTATTTCTTTACTTAAACTATTCTGGTATGTTTCATATTTCAATATTAAAATATAAACAGATGGCTATAGTATTTCTTTGTACATGATATCCACACAAGAACTCTTTGTACTGTTGGCAGTACTGTTACACAGTTCCTTACTACAGTAAGTAAATATATTACCTCAACCCTTAATCAGCCTACCATTGCCACTGATGACCCAATGCTTAAGTTGTAACACTATGCTGCTGACCCAGACTCTGGGGGCTTATTTTATTTTATTTTTTGATGCATTGCTGTAGGCAATTTTAAGGGCGTGGAACCAAGCCATTTTCTCCCTTGGACTCATTTCCACTTTTATTTCCTATGGGAGGCTTAGCCTTCCTTTAAAATACTAGGATTTAAAAATTGTTCACCTATTCTGTGATTACTATGTGTAGGAGTAATGCTGTTTGCTCGTTTTAACTCACTGAATTAAAAAAAAATTAGTATGGCTTTACCATTGGTGTTAAACAATTCTCAAAATTAAAATTTCCAATTCATAAAATACTTTTTTAGTAGACACTTTATTCTTTTGTGTATGTCCATTTTTCATGGTTTAGTTTTATTTTATGCTCAAATGCTAGGAATGTTTGGCCTGATGTTGTCCCAAGAGGGTGTAATTGAGAACTGACAGGGTATATGAAGTTGAAAAGAAATTTAATGAGTTGTAAAAAGCAGTGCTTCATTTTTCCTCGGTAACTAATATATTATTTGTAAGGAAGTGTTCTAAAAAGTTCAAAATGAATAGGCCTCTAAATTGAATAGTAGCTTTAAATTTTAACATTAGTAACTGCCTCTCAAAAATAAAATGAAGTTTATTCACAAGAAGAATAAAGTCATTTTAATTTTAGTTTGGGGTTTGAATGTGCTGTCTGTAGTTATTTAACCTTATAGATAAAACTATATAAAATTATATGCTTTTAAATTAAAAAAAATTTTTTTTAGTTCATTTTCTTTTGTCATTAAGGAATTTATGGAACATCTCACTTGAACCAGGGGTGGTTATAGGTGCTGGGGTTATTAGGATGAGGCAGGTGTATATTGAAGGAACTCCATCCCTAATAGGGAAACAGACATAGAAGAACATAAGAATACTGTGGTATGTGTTGCTAGATGTTAAAAAAGGAGTCACAAAAAAAGAGCATTTGATTATATTTGAAGACTTCCTAGAGGAGATAACATTTGAATTAAGAATTATATGTAAGGGGCGCCTGGGTGGCTCAGTGGGTTAAGGCCTCTGCCTTCGGCTCGAGTCATGATTCCAGGGTCCTGGGATGGAGTCCCAGATTGGCCTCTCTGCTCAGCGAGGAGCCTGCTTCCCCCTCCCTCTCTCTGCCTGCTTGTGATCTCTGTCTGTCAAATAAATAAAATCTTAAAAAAAAAGAATTATATATAAATATAGTAACAATCTGCTAAATGTCCTGTAGTTTTGTTAGGAGTTGAAGAGAGGGAAGGAGGCAGGGGAGAGAGCGAGTGTGTGTGTGTGTGTGTGTGTGTGTGTGTGTGTGAATGTAGTGGAGAATGAGGATTGTGGTAACTGTTTCCTCAGATGCTTGATATGAAAGCTCTGTGCATTATTAAAAATACCATTTTAATTCATAGGCATAAGGAGTGATTTTTGAAATGGGAACACTGCCTGTTGGGTTCTTCAGGAAGCAGACACTGAGATGGAGTTAGGATTGCTAAGCGTTTACTGGGGAGGAACACCTGTGAAAAGAAAAGAGTGGGATGAGGATTGGTCAGGAGCTGTCATCATGTTGTGATGCTGACTTAATCAAGCCACTACCAACCCAACAGAGACCTTTGGAACAAAGGCTGGAGGAGTCCTCATTGGTTGGAAATGACTAGGCTCTTCCACCATTTCTCAGGTGTTGGCTATGGATTTCCTGCGTGGAGTATGTCTTTGATTGGAAAGCTGAGGCAAACGTTAATGAAGCTAACACCTGGAGGCTGTCAGCTAATCACACTCCTTGCATCTGGGCAATGTGTCCTTTGTTGAAAAGTGATCTGTGGGGCACTTGGGATGATAACAGTCATTCATTAATTTAGTCAGTCAGTAAATATCAGATACTTACTGTGTGCTAGGAGTAGTGCTGGGCATGGATGGTGTAAGCAAAGCAGGTATGTCCCTATTCTCATGTAGGGCATAGATCTGGTGGAAGGATATTCCAAGCAAGGGTATCCAGCATAGGGCCTCTGTTAATGTGCAACAGCTTGGCAAAATGGAGAGAAAGAAAGAAGGCCGCTTTCACTGGAGAAGAGGGAGGGAAGGAGTTGAGGCCAGAGAATTGCTGGGAGCCACCAGAGCTTTGCAAACCACAGTAAGGATGGAGTTTATTCTGTTGTAACGAGAAGTCTCAGGAGGACTTTAACCAAAGGAGTGAGACAATTTGACTTATAGTTTGAAAGCTTATTCCTGCTTATCAGATCCCCCACTCAATAGTCATGATGGAAACATGTCTTGAGTTCTGACTTACAACACACTATATAGTCACTTGGAAAATTAATTCTGCATTGTTGGCAGTAGTATAACATCTATAGAAAAGATACACATACACACAGGCAAGTCCACATCAAGTCCATTATCAGTTTGTTTTACCTATTCTCCATATTTCAATAGTAACTCATTAATTTCTTTTGTTTTTATTAACTATTCAGTTACAAGAACCAAATTTTAATTTTTAGTTGACTATATAGAACATGTTTATTTTTTGGCCTTAGCTCTGAAAAAGGCAAGTAAACTTCTTTGTAGAAATTTTATTTAGGCATTTGAAACTCTTCATGAGAATGTGTTGCTAATTTTTACAGTTTAACTAGTCCCTCACTGGATCCAGATAGCTCTCTGGTGTAGTACAGGACAGAATTTAAAGATCCCAGGTTTCTTGCATATAGCAGAAACCTGCACATTGCTGGCTTCCAGAGCTGCTCTTATTTTTCTTGGGATCAGAAGTTTACTTTTCTCCCATAGGAATTTTTAGTACTCCCTCTCTACCCTTATATTAACTTGCCTAGTTGAGAATGATTTTAGTTATCTTTGACTCTTATTTAAGACTTAAATCGTTTATTGGAAATTAAGTTCCAGTTTTGCCAAGTGTCTTGTGAGTGTTAGTTTGAACAGTGTTTATTAATAGCATAACCATTTATTCATCATGTGACTTAGGCAGGTCTCTTTAAGAGTAAGTTTCCTTCTCTGTAGAATGAGGAAGACCAGTGGTACTGCTTTATAAACCTATAGTGAGAAGTAAGTGTAATAATACAGAATGTCTGGCATATAATACTATTCTAGAAATGAAAATTGTTCCTGTTTTTACTGTCACCTTAAATGTGATTATTGCTTTATTTGGGTGATATGCAAGTACAGATTCAGCTTGGTATTCATCTAAAACCTGCTCTTTGGCTTTAGCTCTGGTTTCAGCTTTTAAAAGACTGAACAACAGAATGGCTACTTCAGTGTCATTTCTGGCATTCTTCAATTTGTGTGTAAAAATACTCACCATCCTATATAATAGCCTAACAAAATCAATAAAATAAATGAGGCATGTCACTTAGATTTATTATTAACGTCTCAGTTTTCACTTTCAATTACAGGTGAGCATTCTCTGTGTAATTAGGAATGAGCATTTTCCCATAGGTTTTATGTGTTGGAGTTCTATCAGTGACTTGAATATCAATATTTATTATTACAAAAGTAAGATATTATAAGGATCAGTAGTTGTGAAACTTAATTATATGCAGAACAGTAATATTTGAAAGTTTCAGTGATAAGGTAAAGAGATGGATAGTTGTATTTATTTTCATTCATTTTCTAGTTATTTAATTTTTTTAGCAATAAGTCTCTAAAGATAACATATAGATTCCTATTTAAGAATACTTTGTATCTTATAAAGTTGAATTAAAAGCAGAAATCCAAAGGATTGAGGAGAGGTAACTCAAAATGATACTCAGTAATATCTAAGAAGATCCTTGATTCAAATATAATAATGAAAAAAATATAGAATGTGAAAAGGAGGAAGTATTAGAGAAAAATGAGATGTCTAGTGCACATCCTATTTTCCCAGTCAGAATTAAGGACTTTAAAAAAAAATACTTTATAACCCTTCCTATGGAGGTTTTAAACTATTTATTATTACAGAGGAAGGAAACCCCCAATAACTTGGTGGAAACATTAACATCATCAATGTTAGGCAAAAATTGCCTTATTCCCCTATCTACTTCATTTGAAATTGAGCCTATACTGAGTATTGCAAATGTGTAGGGACTATAGATATAACAACTGACAGATGGTGAGAGGATGTTTGTGTACTATACTGTCATATTAATTCAGCTCTTGAAATGATTATGAAAATTTGTAGCAATAGTTACTTTATTAGAATTTATAGTTACTCTTATGTTCCAGAAATGTATTTTATTATGATGATATTTGGCTTTTGCCATAGCTGAATAGTATGCTGTGTGTTTTATTTTTCTTTCTATGTGCCTAACATATTTATCAATTGCCCTAGTATACAGAATGTTGGGTAATTTTAGAAGAAAGGATTTAGAGCATCAAAATACTACATTTCATTATATAAATTTTCTAAGGCTAGTTTCTATTTTAATTAACAATTAGTAGATTGTACATTATATATAAATTTGAAGGATTTCTTAGAGGTTTCAACACATATAATCAGAATCATTGCCAAATATTTTTCTTCTCAACTAAGTAATACATTACATTAAATCCACTTAAAAAAAAAAGACCAAAGTACCTTCCAATATAATTTATACACAAAGAATACTACCATAAAACATGTTCTATGTTTTATTTCATTTGCCCTTAGGTCAATGCATATAACATTTACTTTCAGTTCCTTTGTAAGATACTTATTAAAACTACTTATTGTGAAATGGAGGGTGATCCGTAAATAAACAAAATTTTGCTCTTTTGTTTTTGCTACGGTAGAGCACTATGGGAACCTCTTATTCCATTACCAGTTGGATGACAAAGAATAGTGTTTACTGTGAGTGGGAGATGGAGATCTTAAGGTTTAAAGGCAGTCATGTAGTATCCAAATAAATAATACAGGACACATTTTAACAATACTAGAACTGGTTTAATTTAATTAAATGTGGTCTAATATGGTGTGCATCCCACTCGTGGTAAACCACAGTGGCATTTACTGGCTGATACATCAAATCACTACTGTTGTCCATCCACTTTCATTGACCAAATGTGTCGCAGGGGCATTGTCTAAGGTCTGGCAAAGAGTTCTTATAGAGTTTGATTTAATGATAAGTCTAAAATAGAATTCGTTTGTTGATATCCATTCAGTGGAATTTTAAAAATCTGTTCCTAATGACTTAAGTATGAAACAATAATGATTTTACCATGTTTGCTGAGGAAGAGAGCAGATAAGTTAGAAGGATTTGTTTCTAGGTAAAGTCAGCAATGACCTACTATATCCACCCTATAAAACTGCTAAAAGAAGGCAAGTGGAGAATGGAGGAAAAAAGGATGGCATTTCCTATGTGTAGAAATTTCTGGAAACTGTTGCCATTTCATAATGCTGTGTCAGCTGCCCTGGACATTAGAGCAGTTATGAAAACTCCAGTTCTTTAACCATATTTTAACTTTTGGAGTAAATGAGATACTTGGTGCTATTCCCCTCCCCCCCCCCAAATGTGCAGTGTTTGCTTTTATAGATCCTTTTTGGATTATTTGATAAGAATTTCAAAAAATGCTATGAAAATTGACAATTATAACTATAACATTCTTTTTTTTTAAAAAAATATTTTATTTATTTGAGAGAGAGAGAGAGAGCACAAGCAGTGGGAGTTGCAGAGGGGGTTCTGACATGGGAGCCTGACATGGGGCTTGATCCCAGAACCCTGAGATCATGACCTAAGTCGAAGGCAGATGCATAACTGCCTGAGCCACCCAGGTGCTCCTAACTATAACATTCTGTCACCATTATATTTTAGCATGTTGCCAATGCAAGGGTAACAAGGCTTTTGTGAAATTGGTGGGGGAAGTGACTAGGATAATAGGTTATTTTAGAAAACTGGAAAACAGGTCATGAAAATACATTGTTAGTGAGAAATGAGAAGTGAATAAATATTTAGTAAAAGGTCATGATTGAAACAGAAAAAGCAGGGGTGCCTGGGTGGTGCCTTTGGCAGGCAGCCTTCTCTCTCTCCCTCTGCCTGCCGCTCCCCCTGCTTGTATGCGTGCTCTGTTTCTCTCTCTCTCACTCTCACTCTCAAATAAGTATATAAAATCTTCAAAAAAACCCAGAAAAAGTATCAGAGATGTTTTTGGACAGTAGGCTACACTATAGTTACTTGACTACAATATGTACTTTTGGTTGGTGTTTTTTTCACTTAGGAATGGCCACATTCCTCACAAAGCTTTTCATGATCCCCATTTCTCCAGCTTTCATGTCCTGTGACATGAAAGTCACATGAGAGTGCTCACCTCTGTCACCCAAGAGATTGCACTCCCACAGAGCTTCTGTAGTAGCTCCTGAACTACTATGTGTTTACAGTGTGATTCATTCTTTTTTAATTGCCTGGAGTATTCCAATTCACTCTACCTTTACCACTTTTTCTGGCTTCTGTTTATCTTTTATTATCATTTCTGTAGATCAAGCCAGGCGCCCCTTTCTATATAATTGAAAAGCGTCCTGTGCTTCTCTTATTGAAGTACTTAATACATTTCATCGTAATTTCTTATTCAATTATTCACTTCTTTAAATAAATTTAAGATCGTTTTTATGGGAAAAGACAGTGTTTGTGGTTAGTTAAGCACTATTGTTTTGAGTGAATGGATTCTGGTTCTAGTATTTGCCAGTTTATAAATGTAGGAAACATAAATACTTTAATGTTACCTCTTAGTCCAGCATGTGGGGATGATGAAGGGGAGAGAACGAGTGGCCATGAGGCAAGGTTAGTAAAAAAAAATGTATTTGTACTGAGTTTTGAAGGATGAGTGAATCTGGACCTGGTAGCTGGTAAGTGTAGATTAAATTTTGGCACGAATTTTTTCTCCTATGTATTCTGGCACCATTTTAGTACAACAAAAAGTCAAAGGATGTTAGACTGTAATAAAATTTATGATGGAAAAGATAAAAATTTCATGAGAAATTAATTTCATATGAAAAATCTAAAAAAAGTCTGAAATGTGCAGATCCTTCTTATTAATACTGGCAGTTGTTGGCCAGTTTCTAATTTCACTTCATAGTCAAAATAATTAAAACAATTAATTTTAAGCACGAAGAGATTAACTGGGTATTGAACAATAACTAACATTATATACAAAGCACAGTATACCTTATGGTGGCATTTAGTTGTTTTATAATATATTTAGTCTAGTGAATAATAGTATGTTTAGATATATTTGTCCTGTAGTAAAATTTATTTTTAGGATTTTACTAAATCTCTCTCTCCCACTCAAAAGATTCAACTCGGAGAGGAAGATATTTACTTGACTCAGTCAAATAACATCACAAAATATCTCAGACTTCCATTGCCTACGAATCACTTTGGAGGTGCTGCTAAAATCCAGGTTCTCAGGCCCATACTCTTTTGTGTGAGTCCTTCCTGTCTGACTTTTAATAAGCATCTGGTTTTGGGGTGCCTGGGTGGCTCAGTGGGTTAAAGCCTCTGCCTTCGGCTCAGGTCATGATCCCAGGGTCCTGGGATCGAGCCCCGCATCGGGCTCTCTGTTCAGCAGGGAGCCTGCTTCCTCCTCTCTCTCTGCCTGCCTCTCTGCCTGCTTGTGATCTCCGTCTGTCAAATAAATAAATAAATAAATCTTAAAAAAAAAAAAATAAGCATCTGGTTTTGATACTAATGATTGACCTTTACTCTCTTTACCATTTAGTGGTAGGACTTCCACGTTTGTATAAATCTGAAATTCTTTTGTACAGTCATATCCATACTGTCATGAACTTAGAATACTCTTAAGTACATTCAAGGGATGTTACTTATTTGAATGCATGAGGCTTCATATTTGGATTAATAAAATCAGTCAGATTATACTCATCCTGTGGTACTTAACTTTGCAACATAAGTTATGCTATAAGCGGTTTTGTTGATTGTAGTCCGTGGAAAATAAAAATGAGTAATATTGCTATAAGATGTCTGAAATGTTCAGTAGTCTGAATGATAGTAACATTTATTTTTATACTGTACTGTTCATTTTGTTTTTTCTGGCATTCCTCTAGTGCCATATCGTGAGAGTATGTCTTAATAAACTTGGTAGTAAACTGTCAGTTTGGCTTTTGAAGCATAGTCATATTAAAAAAAGTTTTAATATAGTAGTATATTTCCCTAATTGACTTTATAAGAGAATAACTTTCTTTTTTCTTGCTATTCTTTGATTATATATTGCTTATAAAAGATATGAAGCTAGGGCATTTGTTTTATATCTTTAAATTTTTTATTAAGTTAAAGTAATACATGTTTATTTTAACATGGGAAGCAATTTATGTATATATAAGGAAATAGTTTTTAAAGAGTTAATTTCCTTTCCACTCCTCCATTTTCTTTCTTTTTTTTTTTTAGGATTTTATTTATTTATTTGACTGACAGATCACAAGTAGGCAGAGAGGCAGGCAGAGAAAGATTGGAAGCAGGCTCCCTGCTGAGCAGAGAGCCCGATGTGGGACTCAATCCCAGGACCCTGGAATCATGACCTGAGCCAAAGGCAGAGGCTTAACCCACTGAGCCACTCAGGCATCCCCACTCCTCCATCCCCTCACTTTCTCTATGCTTGTACAAACACAGTTGTGGGTTTGTGCTGAATTTGTGTGTTGTATTTAAATGAGTTTGTACATATGTTTAGGAACCTGCCTTTTCAGTTAATACCATTGTTATGGTTATTAATCCAGCATAATAGTAGAGATGTAACTTGTTCTACTTAACAGCAGCATACTATTTTATAGTATTTGAGTACTATTATTTATTCAGTCATTTCCTTCTTTTTTTAAATTTTTTTTTTTTAAGATTTTATTTATTTATTTGACAGGCAGAGATTACAAGTAGGCAGAGAGGCAGGCAGAGAGAAGGGGGGAAGCAGGCTCTGTGATGAGCAGAGAGCCTGATGCGGGTCTTGATCCCAGAACCCTGGGATCATGACCTGAGCCGAAGGCAGAGGCTTTAACCCACTGAGCCACCCAGGAGCCCCCAATCATTTCCTTCTTGATGAACATTTAGGATATTTCCTTCTTTTTGCCACTCCTCATAGTGGTAATAACAGATAATTCTGCATATTAATAGCCAGATATTTTTTATATTCTTTTGTAAGATGGATCTAAACTATGGGACTTTAGGTCAAAAGGAATGTGTATTCCCACTTAGTGAACTTCTTTTATTAGATATATAACATTTTGTATACCTTTTCTTTTAACACAAAAATATATTGTAGAATATGGGAATACTAGAAAACACAAAGAATGAAATAAAAATCATCTGTAAATCTACCAGCAAAAAATCAATGTGATAAATTGAAGCATAACTTTCCAATTGTTTTTTTCTCTCTCTCTCCTTTTTTCCAATTCATTACATCAGTTGTGTTTAAGCAGCTAAGGTTTATATTTAATTTAGGAGGAAGATTTGGCAGAGTAATTTCAAGGCCCTTACATTTTAAATGTAGATTTGTCTTCATTTTTCCTACTGCTTTTGCTTGGAACAGGTGAAAACTTCTAGTAAAACTTGAAATATAGCCTAGAAAGTACATTATTAAAAGAGAAAGGAGAAATAGTTATGAATCAGGACTCAGAAAACCGGAGTTGTGGATGTCACTTCTCCTTGATTAGTCCTGGGAGTTCAGTTAAGTTACTTGACCTCTCAGAACCTCAGCTTCCTCTGCTGTTTCCAAATGGTCTGTTGATACATGGTCTTCTGTGTCTTAGACCAGAAATGATTTAAGAGTTTTCCAGACTGCGTCAGGGAGTTTCTTTATATACCCTTGTGAGTTACTCCTGATCGGTTCTTATTCTGATTTCTTGTCACTGTAGGTTGCCTGTCTTTGAAATTCATGTAAATGTAATCATATAGCATGTATTGTTTTGTATCTGGTTTCTTTTTTTCAATAGAATGTTTATGTGATTCATTGATGTTCTATATATATGCCATATATCCATGTGTATAATTATGTGTATAATTATGCCATCCTACTTAATATCCATCATTTATTAAAATAGATAGGATAGGTTGATAGGTTCTAAGTAAAAAGTGAGTTGCAGACCATGATGTACCGCCCCATGCCAACTTTATTGTAAGAGAATGGTCATTGTACTCATGGATGTGTGTGCATACATGTGTGTATGTTAATGATGGATAGACAGGTCAGGCAGGTAGGTAAATTGATAGTTGGGTGTGGAAGGTGTTTTATGGTACATATAAAACAAGTACCAGTTGTTACATTTTGGGAAAACATAGGATATGGATGAGGTGGATAGTAGAGTATGGTATACCCCCTTTTTTTATAAACTTTAAAACCATGTAATTATGGGGATTTTATCTTTTTATGGTTTTTAGTGTTTGTTTTTCATTGAAATTTTTTAAATATTCACTCCCCCCCATGTTCTTATATCATTCTTTTATGTCCTGAAGAAATGCATTCTTTAATTTAGCTCTTAGCATTATAGAATTGCTCCCAACTTCCCGCAAACAAGTGTATTTTGCTCATTATGGTTTTCCTGAGTGTTGTCTGTATGTGTATGTTTGTGTGTGTGTGTGTGTGTGTGTGTGTGTGTGTGTGTGTGTGTAGATAGCTGGCTATTTGTTCTAATCCACCCTGCTCCCTAGACTTCTAATTCATTTCAAGAGGTCTCTTAAAAGTCCTAGTTTACTAAGTATAGAACTTCTAAACAAGTGAGATATGATTCATTTAGGTATATGACTAGCTTTTCAATATTTGTAGTGAATATTTTAAACTCCTAAAGATGTCTCATTTTTGGTTACAGAGGCAAACAATTAGAATTAATCTTAGATGTAGATTTAACTTTTAAACTTATAAGGAGTCAGTGAAACCAACTTGAAAAAAATGAAATGTTTATCATATCTTGTTATGCCTTAATTACTATAATTTATAATCAAGTCCATACATACTAATATCATTAATAAATAAAATAATTATAAAAATAAAATATTGGGACGCCTGGGTGGCTCAGTTGGTTAAGCGGCTGCCTTCGGCTCAGGTCATGATCCCAGCGTCCTGGGATCGAGTCCCACATCAGGCTCCTTGCTCAGCAGGGAGCCTGCTTCTCCCTCTGGCTCTGCCTGCCACTCTGTCTGCCTGTGCTCGCTCTCTCTCCCTATCCCTCTCTCTCTGACAAATAAATAAAAAAATTAAAAAAAATAAAATATTAAATCATTAACATAATAATTGGAAGCAACACATAGCATTTTAAAAAAATATTATGATTATAATGTTATAGCCAGCCTCCAAAGATGGCCATGGGTCATGCTTCTCATTATTTATATTCTTCCATAGACCTGTCCCCTTGAGTTTTGGGCTAGTCCTGTTTGGGTGAGTCCTGTGATGACTCACTTTTGACCAATAGATTGTGGAGAAGGTGTTACTGTATAATTTCTGAGGGTAGGTTGTAAGAGGCCTTGCAGCTTTTGCCTGAGTCACTTGGAATATTTGCTTTGGGTGAAGTTAGCCACCATTTAAGAAATCCAGTGTCCCTCAGACTGTTATGTTGTGAGGAAGTGAAGCTAGCCTCATAGAGAGGCTACTGTAAGGAATGAGAGTGAGAGAGATGCTTGCCCTATCTGGCTGCCAGATGTTCTAGTGATCTTGACTGATGGATATGACATGAGTGATGAAACCATCTTGAATCTTTAGCTCAAATGAGACTTCAGATTGTTTTAGCCCCAGCCATCTGACTGGAGCTGCATGAGAGCGACTCGGGCAAGAACCACCCAGATGAGTCCAAAAATCTACACAATTGTAAGAGATAAAAACAGGTGGTGGTTTTAAGCCACCAAGTTTTGGAGTAGTTCCAATGGAATAAACAACTGGAACAGTTAGTATTAAATAAAATTTGTTGTAAATGTATTTTAATGTGGACATTGAATGCCATGATACTTGATACATCCTTACCATTTGACACTTTTCTTGATGACAGAATTTCAGGCCAAAGGATACTGATGTAAATGTTTGACACAGATTGTAGATAAAGGGCTGTTCTGAGGTTCAGAACCAAAGCTCAGTCTGATCCAGCCTGGAGCATTTAAGGCTACTAGGAAGCTTTAAAGAGCTATGAATCACACCTCAGGGACCCATCAGTAATATGGGGATCCAGGTTGAATTCCAAATATTTCTTATTTATCATTACATAAAAGAACAAAATAAGATGAGATAAATTTACCTTAAAAGAATTTCAATAATTATAAGCCTTTTACTCCTTCCCTTTCATTTACTTTTATCTTTTCTTACTTTAGATCATACTTTTGTGACTAAATTAGAGTTATACTTAATAAAGTTACGCTTCTAGTAGAAAAATGGGATTTGTATCAGACTAATAAGATTTTAAGTTCCTTTATACCTTCCAGATAGAAGAAAATTTGAATCGCCTGATGTCAGAGTCTGCTGGTGTTTCTTGATTACTAGTTCTTTGACCTCAAGTTCACTGAAGATTAGTATATTAGACATAATGCATTCAAGCTCATTTTCTAAGTTATCTTTCATGTTTTGTCAACTGCCAGGTGGACTTTGAGCATTTTAGGGGAAATGGGGTTAAAGTAGTCATAATTATCAATTGCCTTAAGTGCTTACCTGGTATTTTAAAGAATATTAATAAGGTCACATTTAATTTGGTTGGGAAATTTCACATGGGTGCAAAATGTTCATGTCTTATATTTTCATTTATTTCCCTAGCCATTTGTATAGGTTAATGTACTCTCATATCATATTTGAGAACTAAATATTTGCTTATAGTTTAACGTTAACATAGCATGTAACTTCTTATAGTTAAATGTTCTCATAATTCTGGACAGAAATCACATACGTTGTACATTAATCTTAAATGTATATGAATTGAAAAGTAGAATTATAGGTACAATAAAATAATGTATTATAGAAGTGGTAAATGTTTTAAAGTATACTGATTATGATTTGCAAATATTATAGCCAAAGTATGCATTGGCAATAGCTTCCAAAAAGATCTGAAAACCTTTTCACATTTTTCACTTAATAAACCAATTTATAGATTATTGCTTATATTTAAAGGTAAAAAAAAATTCCATTTTTCTTTGGCCATTCTAACAAAAACTTAATAAGTAGGCATTGGTTTAAAAATGACATAATCTACCAGTTATTTGGTAAGACTAGCATAATCATAAATTTCCCATCCATGCTTTTTCCAAAAATACTAACCCATATTGTTCTCCCTGGACCTGTTGTAAGGATGACTAATCCAACTGCTGAGGTCTCCCTTTATGTGTTTGATGGAATACTTGGCTTGCTGGACTACAGCTGTGTGTTTATGTGCAGTGCACACCTGCAGGGCCTGACAAATAGCTGTAGTATGCAGAGGATACAAAATTACCCTGGCAGTGCTGCACATAAGGAAGTTTCTGTTTTGAAGTCCATATGTGTGTGTGCTTGAGATGCCAGCTGGTGTATTTATGTTGCACGCACAGATGTAAAACTGCCAACTGATTTTATACCAAATAAAGTCTAATCTTTTTATATGTACTTTGTGTCAAAGTTATGAAGTGGTGCATAAGAATGTTCTCACGACTTAGGTCTCTTAAAATAAAAGGTGCTATTAAAAATATGAACTCTTGACATGACTAGGAAAGAGGATAGTGACATACATGCATGGTATTTCTTAACTATTATCTCTGTGTGGAAGAATGTTATTTTTGCTGTATCATTATATAAATAAAGGCTTGATTGATTATAATTATGAATGATATATATCCTTTTTTGTGGCTAGAGTTAGTCAGGTCTGTGTTTAATTCAATTTATGAATCAGGATTCAAATGTGAATGTGAAAGCCAAGTTTATATAGTTACTTAACTTGAAGGTTTTATTTAGCCTTTCTGTATTATCAGTATACTTAATTTTAACAAGCTGAAATGATAGTTTTGGGTGGCATTTTACCAGTGAGTTTAAATTTGTTCTGAAAAACACTGGTATTTATAAGGATAATTTTTAAAAAAAATATTTATTTGACAGACCGAGATCACAAGTAGGCAGAGAGGCAGGCAGTGAGAGAGAAAGGGGGAAGCAGGCTCCCTGCTGAGCAGAGAGCCCGATGTGGGACTCGATCCCAGGACTCTGGGATCATGACCTGAGCCAAAGGCAAAGGCTTTAACCCACTGAGCCACCCAGGTGCCCTAAGGATAATATTTTTTAAGTCTAGGGAAATTTAAACATTAACATAAAAACAGTAGAAATGCCATTTATTCAGAAATGCCATTTATTCTTTTTTTCAAAAGATTTTATTTATTTATTTATTTGACAGACAGAGATCACAGTAGACAGAGAGGCAGGCAGAGAGAGAGGGGGAAGCAGGCTCCCTGCTGAGCAGAGAGCCTGATGTGGGGCTCGATCCCAGGACCCTGAGATCATGACCTGAGCCAAAGGCAAAGGCTTTAACCCATTGAGCCACCCAGGCGCCTCTATTCAGAAGTTTTGAAAGAGTCAGGATTTTGGTTTCTTTTAACATGTTACCTCTAACTAAATGAATATATCTGTTTTATTTAATGTGTCAATTCTAAACAAGAATAATAATTTGATACTTGGGAAAATTGATCTTCAGATTAATACTTGCAAATTAGAATTCTCATGTCTGCTGCTTACCTGCACATTTATTTGAGTTGGATTATCAGTGTTTGATACAGTCATTCTTCTGATCAGTGTTGGATATAGTCATTTCCTCGAAGAAGTATCATGGCTTACCAGTTAGTGAATTTTTCATATTTCTAGTATTAATCAGCATGGCATGTTTCAGTTAATTTTTTAAAAGTATTGGCTTTTACTATATTTCAAATATGTGTACAAATTAAGAATTTTTTTTAGACATTGCACAATGAAAAATGATTATCTGAATGGTTATATTTTGGTTTTGCTTTACCTATAACTTCAATGGTTTTTTTCTGTCAATCTCTTTGATCTCTACTAGTTTATAAATATTTGTAAGGAGAGAAAAAGAGTTCAAGTGCTCATCCAAAATCATTCGTTTTAATTAGAAAAATTTAATAATAAAAATGTTTGCTTATTCTATCTAGTTTTGCATTTGAAACATGCTGAATGTATGCTTCACATATTACATCTAAATATATTGATTCTTATTCTGGCATTGATATAAGTCTGTTTTGACTTTGTATTTATAGAACTGCCTTATAGTTCCTTATTTAATTATATTTGTGCTGATGTTTTTTCTATGATGAGAATTACTGTTACTGATAACGCTAAACTTGTAATTATTATTAATGCCTTTATTTTTATTAAGTAGCACCTTAGTAGGTATGATTTCTCTTTCTTGAGTAGTAGGCATTGCTTTGTCATAAAAGGATGTGCATTTGCTTTTATTTCTAGCATGAGTTTACTTGACTTTATCATCTGATTTCAACAAATGTGAAAAGGGTCTGAGCTTTTATAGTTGTCCCTTAGTCTTAAAATTATGAATTTTGGGGGCATCTGGGTGGCTCAGTTGGTTAAGCATCCTACTCTTGATTTCAGCTCAGACCATGATCTCAGGGTGCTGGGATTGAGCCCTTTGTGTCCAGTTTGCACTCAGCGGGGAGTCTGCTGGAGATTCCCTTGCCCTTCTCCCTTTCTCCCTCTCTCCTGAAATAAATAAATGAATACATCTTTTTTAAAAAGGTATGAATTTTGATTGAATCAGGCTTCTCAATTCATGAAGACTGCTTCATTTGGGATAAATTTTATATAATGAGACAGAGAAGTAGACTAGAAACCAAACCATATATATCCTAATGGGTAACCTGAGTGATAGAAGGGTCTGGGACAATGTACAGTTAATCACACATCAGAAGTACATCAAGAGACTAGGAAATTCTGAAGAAAGGCAGAGCAGAGAGACAGTGTAGAACAGTTGAATGAGCTCTTGTTAAGGAGACAAAGTGTAGCCTTGTTACTCAAAATTGTGTGACATTAGTTCAGTTTCCTAGAATTATAGTTGAGCTTTTCCACCAGGGAAAGGGAATAGTAATTCTATTTTAATAAAGTTGATGTATTAATAAGGTGATAGACATAAAACTTTTCCTGGGGTTAGGGTGTGGACCATATAGAAGGTACTGAATAAATGTTGACTTTTTTTTTTTATAGCAGTAGTAGTAGGAGTTTGAAATAAATCAATAATGTAGGAAGCAAAAGATAGATGTAAAGTTAACTCATAAAAGAATAGAAACAGGGAAGATTGTTAATAAATAAAAGATTAATTATAAGTAAAATAAGAGAATATTTTTAAGAAAGGACCAAACCTCAAGTTTTTACAGCTACAAGACAGAGTCTTTTATTACTCATTTGAGAGATTATGTTCCATACATTGCTTGGTTATTTAGTGCCAGGGCCAGCTTCTTTTAGTAGGGTATCACTTCAAACACTGCTGCCGCCACTGCAGGTTGCAAGCACATGATTGAAGGCTTCTAGTTCTCAGCTCATGCCCAGATGTCTTTCAATAACTATAGCCAGTAATTTCTTCAAATTGCTCACTTTATCAGCAGCACATGTCATCAATCCTGAAGTGGTTGCTCAAGTCAAACTGCAGAATCTTTAGCTTACAGACGCAGCTGCAAACAGGTGAACAGGCAGAAAGTAATTTGTGCAGCTTGGTGGCTGTCAGACGAAAGACAGACAATCTGTGTTTAAAACAGATTGCAGGCCCTGTATGGGCCAGACAAAAGGGATTTCTCCAACTGCAAATAATTCCAAGGTTAACATATTTTCCTTTCTGCCATTAGGTGATTTGTTAAAATTGGAAACAATGAACATTATAAATCTACACAGAAACTGGAGACAAGATGAAAGAGAAAATCAGATCACTAAATAGGTTTACATTTGTCTTTCCAAAGAAGTACAACTGGCATTCATATAAAGTATTTTCCCACAAATTAAGCCAAGTTATAAAATAATTTTTGAAACTTACAAGATTATAAATGTTTCAAGTTGCATTGAGATTTACTGATATAAAAATATAATGAAACCTGAACCAGTGGAGTTTTTATAAGCATATTGGTTTCTAGAGTTAATTGTTAATTTGTGAATGTTACAGTTTACTTTTTTCAAATATTATTTGGTGTTTCCCTTGAAGGTTTATTAATGTAAATGTTAAAAGAAGCAGATGCCACATATATCAAACTATTTTTTGGATATAAGGATCTATCGTGATTACAGAACAAAAATTCTTACGGAGAAAAAAATTTTGAGGACTTAGGAATTTAAAAGAGTATTCCTGGATTTTATTTTCCTGGTGGTTACTGGCACATGGCTCTGAAAGGTATCTTCATCTGTTTGTAAGATAGTTGCATTTTAGAAGAATGTTCCACAGTTGCATTAAGAATATTCATTTTGTCCATATATCTTAAAACTGGTAAACTGTGTTATGAGATCCTAAATCATCAGTGTATTTATTACTTGTCAGTATTTGTCCATATAAGTGCTTACTAAAATAAACAGGAAGAACTATATATTACATTTAGCTTTATGAGTTCTTCATCATGGAAGACCTTCTTTGTTATTAGCTCCCTGAGCTCATGTCTCTGATACAGAGAGCAAGTCTAAATGAATGTGACTGATTTATTCTTATTCTCTGGGTCTCTTGTGTTCTCCTCATGTTTCATCATCATTTTAGTGTTGTTGTAATTGTTTTTAGTGGTTAATGAATCTTTGTAATGCCGTGTTTAAATACATAGCCTTCAGTGTAAAACAGATTCAAGTCCCAATTTGGTCATTCTGTGTGACCTTGAACAAGCTCTCCAATTCTGTTTTTCAGTGATGATAGTGCTATTTATGTAACTTATGTTGTTTTTATAATATTTCAGGAAAAGTAATATAAAGCGTTGTGCACAATGCTTTGCACATATTTGAAGGTTCAATACTTTAGCTATTTTCTGCTAGAATTTAAACATCCTGGGGAGAGGGGATGTATTTGTCTTGATCCTGGCTGCTTCCAAAGCACTTGTCAACATTGCCTTGAACACCGTAGGAATGTAACTAGTCAGAATGAATTTATAATTGGTTCTATAAATTTCGGAGTCTACTTTGCTGATTTTTTTTTTTAGTGATAACAGTCTTTCTTTAAATACCTTGACTTTGGAAATTAGAACAATTCTGATATATTTTTTGAGTATAGACAAAATGGAGGGATAAGAGTATTTAATTTTTTCTTATTCAGTTTACCTAACACTAAGAAATTATTCTGGATTGTAGTTATGTTTCAAGTGTCATTGATTTTTTTTTCAGCTTCATTGGGATATAATTGATAAAGTTGTAAGATTTGAGATGTATTTTTGAAAATCATGATTTGATATATATATTATGAAAGGATTAATTAGTACATCCATCACACTTATTTTTATCTACCTATCTGATGAGAACATTTAAATTATACTCTTAGCAAATTTTAATTGTATAATACAGTGTTATCAACTCTAGTTACCATGTTCTATTCATTAGATCCTTGGGCTTTATTCATCTTTTAACTGAAAGTTTGTGTCTATTTACCAACTTCTCCCTGCTTCTAGCACCGGGCAACTGCTTTTTTTTTTTTTTTTTTTTTTTTTTTTTTTTTTTTTTTTTTTTTTTTTTTTTTTTTTTTTTTTTTTTTTTTTTTTTTTTTTTTTTTTTTTTTTTTTTTTTTTTTTTTTTTTTTTTTTTTTTTTTTTTTTTTTTTTTTTTTTTTTTTTTTTTTTTTTTTTTTTTTTTTTTTTTTTTTTTTTTTTTTTTTTTTT
>PISX010005127.1:0-70404 GCA_004024625.1 Mellivora capensis | reverse complement strand
TCTTTGAGTTTGACCTTTTTTTTTTCTTATTTAAAGATTCCACATTTACATGATATCTTACAATATTTCTCTTTTTATGCTTGGCTTCTCTTAGCATAATGCTTCCAAGTTCAATCCATGTTGTTATAAATAGGACTTCTTTCTTTCTCATGGCTCAATAACATTCCTATATATAGCACAGACACACCATGTCATCTATCTCCATTTATTCATTGATGCACACTTACCTTGTTGTTCCCATATCTTGTCTATTGTAAATAATGATGTGAAGAGCATGTTAATGCAGATATATCTTTGATTCAAACATCACTGATTTGTAATGCCAGATTATTTTGTAAGTATAAGCCTTTTGGTCTCCAGATTGGCCTACCGTCGTTCCTTTTCCTCTCCATTATTAGGCCAAAAATTGAGGGTGTAAACACACAAGTATTAACTTTCAGTCTTATAGGTTTTTCATATCAAAACCTCTTTGCCTTTAAAGCAGTAGTTAGAGCTTCTAAAATACAGTGATGTGCATGTCCCCACCAGACCTCTTAATTTGAAATCCCTGAGGGTGGGGCCTGGAGGTGGGCCATTTAAAAACAAAGACCAAAAAACTCTTTGTTATCATGTGGGTCCAGGCTTGAGAACAGGTGCTCTAGAACAGAGATTGGCAAAGGATGGCCCATTGGTCAAATCTAGACCTTTGCCTGTTTTTCACTGGTACACAGCATGGTTATTTGGTTATTTGTTGAGTTACTGTCTGTGGTCTGCTGTGCTACAACAATAAGGTTAAATAAGTGCAGCAGCGACCTTGTGGCTCACAAAGCCTAACACATTTGCTTTCTGGCCCTCTACAGGAAAAGTTTGACAACCCCTGCTTTAGATTGAAGTTCTGACTCACGTAGCTTTGCCAGTTTCCTAGCTTTCATGTTAATCTTGATGTGAATGATTGGTGAATTAGCTAGATTTTTGGTTATATTTTTAATTCTTGCCTAGTGGATTGTGAGCTGCTGGAGGACAGCACTATATTTTACAGCTTTTTGAATACCTCAACACTTAATATACTTAATCTTGCATTGTTGTGTCTAAGTAAATGTTCATTAATTGATGCTAGCTGTGGACCTTAGGTCATTACATGAGGGCACCAGCAAGGGGCAGCATGGAGCTTTTGCCTTGCACAGTCAGTTATTTATTATTTACTCATTCATCTGTAATATTACAATATGTTAAAATGAATGTTATAGTATTTTACACTTATTACCAAGCCATAATTTTATAATTATGGCAAATATCCTAATTTTTAAATATTTCTTTAATTCCCTTGAGTCTAAATTATTCCTTTTATCATTTGCTCTTAAGTTTCAGGTCTGTCTCAGCTACAGAATAGCATGCTACGTTTTCATCATCACTGTTTTAAAAATTTCTCTTCATTCCTCCTTTAGGAACTTTTGGCAGTGACTGGAATATTTATGTCTTGGAAATATTTTGGGGTCTGGCAGATAGGGGATTGATCCAACTTTAATAATAGTTTGGCCCTACTTCCAGGCCTTTAATGGGTCAAAGTTAGCTTTGCTTTTGTTACTAATGTGGTTAAAGTAATTTTTTAATTGTGGGTTGCTTAAGAGAGAAAACAGACATGAAGGTATCCCATCTAGGCTTCTGTTTTATTCCCCTGGAATTATGTATTCAACTAGCTTTCAACTATTACTGCACAAAGTTTTTTTCAAGCATTGTCTTAGTGTTTGTTTCCCAATTACAGTTAGTACACATATGCGTGTTATATATTTATTAAGAAAGTAAGATCACCGTCTTTAAAAGATTTTTTCATTTGAGTTGTTGAATAAAGTGAGTATGTTATTTAGGGCAGGGAAAAAAATAAGGCACTCAGGCAGGTTGCTGACTACAGTCCAAATGGCTGATCAGAGAGTCTTTATATGCGTCGGTAATGTGTTGTGCAATATAAACTGAAATATATTCCACAAGGGAGGAAAACGGAATAGGTTACATACGCTGTTCCTAAGTGCAATGAATATAAAACTCCATTACTCACTTTAGGCAGGTGCTTTTTATATGAGGCTTTAAAGAAATATAAAACTGCTGGTGAAATGATTGGTTTGTACAGACACCACTTAGCTTCTAGTGCTTTGACCAGATAGAGACTGAAAGTATTCCTGCAAACATTTCTTGAATGATTCAGGGATTGAAGGCTAATATTCTCTTGGTGTAATAACCCATCAATATAAGCATTGTAGATAGTATATGAAATTTGTCTCTGACTTGGTTATGAAAAATTATTTTTCAGTGACATAGGAATAATGTTCAAATTTTTCTTTGATAATGATAAAGAAATGCATTTACTAAAATTTCTTAAGATATATGTATGTATTTAAAATGTTTTTGAAGAACTACTTAAATAATATTTCTTTGTGCTTTTCAATATTTGTTTTCCAAGAACTTGATGTTTTTTTTTTAGGCATGATTGAATAAATTTTTGGAATATAAAACACTCATTTTGGGGGGTAGTTCTGCAGTTAGTTGAAGAATATCATGAAGAATTAAAAAGTTTTCTAATTAGTTCATAAAGATTTTTGGTGGGCTCACCATACAAGTGCCTATATTTCTCTTCCTGTTAGTTATTATAACAGGTACCTGCTTATATTTTAAACACTGAACATTCTTCCACAAATGAATCTTCATAAACATAACCTAAAAGGGGGATTGAAAGGGTAATAAATAGGTGTTGTTCAAATTTGTTTGAGATTTTAAATATGTGAATGAGTTTCTTTTTAAACCTGACCTAGATTGATTGATCAATAGATTTCTCTTTTCTCTTGGTCTTTCTCTCTGTAAATACAGAGGTGAAATTTATATTACATACAATTAACAGTTCTAAAGTGTATAGTTCAATAATATTTCGTGTATTTGCAGTGTAGGATAACTGCCAACTGTATCTGGTTTAAAAACCTTTTTGTCACTCTGTAAAAACACTGTACCCTTTACGTAGTTATTCTTCATGCCCTTCTCTGCCCCATCTCCTCATAACTTCTAATCGCTTTCTGTTTCTGTGGTTCACCTATTCTGGACATGCCATATAAGAGGAATCATATAATATGTTTTGGGGTTGGCTTTTTTTCTCTCAGCAGAATACTCAGGAGATTTAAGTTGTTGTGTGTGTCAGTAGTTTATTTTTATTGCTGCGTCGCCTTCCATGGTACAGATACCTCACGGTTTGTTTAGCTGTATAGCCGTTGAAGGACATATGGGTCGTTTCCAGCTTTTGGCTATTACTCATAAAGCTGCTATAAACACTTTGTGTATTCATTTTTGTGTGAACATAAGTTCATGAATTTCTCTGGGATAAATATTCAGGAATGTGGTTGTTAGGGTATATGGAAGTTGCATGTTTGGTTTTGAAAGAAGCTGCCAGTTTACAGGAGTGGCTGAACCATTTTACATTCCCACCAGCAATGTATAAGTGATCCATTTTTTCCACATCCACATCAGGATTTGATCTTGTTATTATTTTGTTTTAGCTGGTTGGGTAGGTGGGTAGTGATACCTTATTGTGGTTATAATTTCCGTTTCCTTGATAGCAATACAAATGATGTTGAATATCTTTTAAATGCTTATTTGCTCTCTGTATTTCCCTTGAGTGAAATGGAGGTTTGTGTTTTAGCCCATTTTCTAACTGAGCAAATTTTTTGTGTTTTTACTGTTGAGTTTTGAAAGCTCTTTATATGTTCTAAATACGAGTCTTCTGTCAGATAGTCGTTTACAGATATCTTCTCTAGGTCTGTAGCTTGCTTTTTCTTTAAAGGGTGTTACCCAAAGCAAAATTTCTAGTTTTTTTTTTAAGATTTTATTTATTTATTTGAGAGCGAGAGCATGAGAGAGAGAGAGAGAACGAGCACGCAAGTGGGGGGTGGTGGTGGTTAGAGGGAGGGGAGAAGCAAATTCCCCGCTGAGCAGGGAGCCCGATGTAGGACTCCATCCCAGGACTCTGGGATCATGACCTGAGCCAAAGACATTTAACTGACTGAGCCACCCAGGTGCCCCAAAATTTCTAGTTTTGATGAAAACCCATATTTCCTTTATGGACGGTACTTTTGTTGTTAAGGAACTCTTTGCCTCTCACTAGATTGCAAATAATTTCCCCTGTTTTGTTTTTTTTTCCTCCTGAATTTTGTAGCTTTACATTTGTGCTTAAGTCCATGATTCATTCTGACATTTTTTAGATAAGATATTAGATCTAGGTTGAGGTTCATTTATTTTGCCTTTGGGTGTCCACCTATGCCAGCACTTTTTGTTGAAAAGGCTATCTTTCTTTCATTGAATTGCATTTGCAGCTTTGTCAAAAAGTGTTCAGCACGTGTGTGTGTTTCTAGATTCTCCACTCAGTTTTACTGATCTATGTGTTTGTTATCACACAAATACAGTAAAGTCTTGATTATTATAGCTATATAATATATCTTGAAATTAGTAGACTGATTCTTGCCACTTTTTTGGGAATTGTTTTCAGCTATTCTACTTTATTTGCCTTTCCATAAATATTGTTGAGTCTCTGAGTCTATGAATACTGTATGTCTCTTCATTTATGCCTACATCAACATTTTATAATTTTCAGAATATAAGTCCAAATACTTTAATTTTACTCATGTATTTCATTTTATTCAGTAATTATATTACTGTATTTTTAATTTAATTTAATTTTTTAAGGTTTTTTTTTTTAAATTTATTCATTTGACAGACAGAGATCACAAGTAGGCAGAGAGGCAGGCAGAGAGAGAGAGGATGGGAAGCAGGCTCTCTGCTCAGCTCAATCCTGGGACCTTGAGATCATGACCTGAGCCAAAGGCAGAGGCCTTAACCCACCTAGCCACCCAAGCGCCCCTGTATTTTTAATTTTAGTATGCATATATATTTGTTGCTAGTTTATATAAATGTACCAATTTTTCCATTTTTGTTTTATATCCTACAGTCTTAAACTTATTTTGGAAGTTTAAAAAAATATTCCTTGGGCTTTTTATACTTAGTTATATCAAGTAGACAAGGGATAGGTTTTGTTTTTGTTTTTGTTTTTTTCCTTTTCCCATTTATATGCCTCTTATTTCTCTTTCTTCTCTTGTTGCACTGGCTAGAACTTCCAGCAGTTTGTTGAGTAACAGCAGTGGGAATTGGCATCCTTGTCTTTCTTCCAGTTTAGTGCAAAAGCATTTAGTCTTTCACCATTAAGTAATTTTAGGTATTTTTGTAGTAGTTCTTTCTCATGTTAAGGAAGTTGCTCTCTTTTCCTATTTCCCAGAAAGTTTTTACTGGGAATGAATGTTGAATTTTGTCAGATGTGTTTTCTGCATCAATGGATATCATGATTTTTTTCCCTTTAGCATGTTAATATTGTAGATTCTGTTGATTTTTCCAGTATTGAACTAAATATCCTGGAATAAATATTTATTTTATTTATTTAAATATTTGTCCTGGAATAAACCCTACTTGATCATTGTATATTTTTTATATTTATACTCCTACAAACTCATTCCTGAATTCCATTTTCTAATATTTTGTTAAGTATTTTCACATGTATATTGATGAGGAATATTGGTATGTAATTTTCCTTTTTTGTGATATCTTTGTTTTGCCATTAATATAATTATAACTTCATAAAATGAAATGGGAAGTGTTTCTTCCTGTTCTGTGTCCTGGAAGAGATTGTGTGGAAAGGATATTAATCCCCCTTAAAAGATTTTATGTAATTCTCCATCTGGAGTTTTGCGTTTTGATAAGGTTGTGTTTGTTTCTTGACTTATTGATTGACATCATCAAAGTTTATGATATTTTCTTATTAATTTTTTGATGTCTGCAGAGTTGGTAGTGCTATCCCATTTCATTTCTGATATTGGCTATTTATGACTTCTCTGTTTTGTTTTCTTTTTTCGTCTTGCTAAAGGTTTGTCACTTTTGCTGATTTTTTAAAAAAGCCAGTTTAAATAAATTTCATTGATTTCTGCTATCCTTATTATACTACCACTGATTGTTTTGGGTTTATTTTATTCTTCTTTGTCTACATTTTTGAGGTGAGAGCCTAGGATATTGACTTGAGACTTTTACTTTTCTAATGTGTCCACTTGGTGCTATAAAATTCCCTCTCTGTACTGGTTTAGTTGTGTTCTACAGATTTTGTTATGTTGATTTTTGTTCAGTTCAGTGTATGTGTTTTATTTCCCTGAGTATTCCTCTTTGACTTGTGGAATATCTGGACTGGCTTAACTTACAAATATTTGGAGATTTTCCTATTAGTTTTTTCTTAATGATTTCTAATTTGATTCTGTTGTGGTCAGCGAACAAACTCTGTTGACTTCAATTCTTGTAAATTTGTTGAGGTTCATTTATGGCTCAGAATAATTGACCAATTGTGTTATATGTTCTTTAGGGTGTTGAAAAGAATGTATATTCTGTTCTGTAATATGAAGAGCTTATTGGTTGATAGTGTTTTTGACATCTTCTATATCTTTGTTGGTGTTCTGTCCAATTTTTCTGTCAGCTGAAAAAGGTTGAAAGAGGTGTTGAAGTCTCCAAGTAGAATTCCGAGTTTATCTTTTTATCAACTATGAACTATAGTTTTTGTAGCTATGTTGTTGGTTTCATACACATTAAGGATTGCTATGTCTTTTTGGAGTATGTACTCTGGTAATTTTTGTTTTTTTTGTTTTTTGTTCTGTTAAGTCTCATTTATCTGACCTTAATAAAACCATTCCTGCTTTTTTATTTTATTTTATTTTTTTTAAAGATTTTATTTATTTATTTAGTTGTCAGAACGAGAGAGCACACAAGCAGGCAGAGAGGCAGGCAGAGGCGGAGAGAGAGGCAGGCTCCCTGCTGAGCAAGTAGCCCAATGCGGAACTCGATCCTAGGACCCCGGCATCATGACCAGAGCCGAAGGCAGCGGCTTAACCCACTGAACCACCCAGGTGTCCCCATTCCTGCTTTTTTAAAAAAATGAGATTAAATTCACATAACCTATAATAATGTAGTCACTTTAAAGTGTGCTATTGAGGAGTTTTTATTATATTTATAGTGTTTGCAGTGATCACCAGTTTTTATTTTAGTTTACATTTTATCACTCAAAAAGAAAGTCCACGTCCATTGTTAGTCATTTCCCATTCCTACTTACTTCTGTCCCTAGCAACTTCTAATCTGTTGTCTCTGAATTTACCTGTTTTCAATATTTCCAAAAGTGCAATCCTGTAATACATAACCTTTTTTGACTTATTTCAGTTAACATGTTTTCAAGGGTCATCCCTGTTGTAGCATGTATCAGTACTTCATTTGTTTTTATGGATGAATATCTCATAATACTGGTTTTCCACATTTTGTATCAATTCATTGGTTGGTGGGCATCTGAGATTCCACTTTTTGACTATCAACAACAGTGCTGTTATGAGCAAACTTATGTGTAGACATACATTTTCAATTCTCTTGTGTACTTACCTAAGAGTGGAATTCCTGGGTGATATCGTATCTCTCTCTGTTTAACTTTTTTGATGAATTGCCAAATTGTTTTCCACAGCTGCTTTACCATTTTACATTTCCACCAGCAATGCATAAGAGTTCCAGTTTTTCTACATCCTTGCCAATACTTGTTATTGTCTCTCTCTCTTTTTTTAATAGCCATACTAGTTGGCGTGAAGTGGGATCTTACCGTGTTCTCCTTTATTTTGAGTAGTATTTATGCTATCTACCTTTTTCTGCACTTTCCCCTTCAATGTGCCCACATTATTGTGTTTGAAGTAAATTTCTTTTAGATAGCATATGGTTTAATTGTATTTTTAGTCCAGTTTACCTATCTTGTCTTTTAATTGCTAGATTAGGAACATTTATATTTAATTATTAGTAGGTTAGGCCGTAACTCTGACAGTTTAGCTGTTTGTTCTTTGGATCTGTTTGTTCTTTCGATCTGTTTTTTATTTTTTTTCCTTTTTCACCTTCGTGTTGCCTACTTGAACATTATTTAGAATTCCATTTTCATTTATGTGTAATTATTTTGAGTATATCTTGTTGGGAAGCTTTTTAAAGTGATTGTTGTACATTTCATGTATCTTAACTTATTACAGTCTAATGGTATCAGTTTTTCAGTTCAAGTGATGAGTAGAAACCATACTCATCTTTATGTTTCTTTATTCTCCCCTATTTATAATGTAATTGTCTTAAATATTTCCTCTATGTATATTGAGACCCATATTAAAGATTTTTACTTTTGCTTAAACATGAACCACAGTTTAGAACTAAACTCAAGAAATGAGGGAAAGTCTTATATTTACCCTGTTTTTGCTTATTATGGTTTTCTTTTTTCCTAATATTCAAAAAACCTTTATCTTATTCTTCCTGTTTGAACAACTTATGCTAATGTTCTATTAGGGTAGATCTGCTACTGAAATTTCATTGCTTTCAGGGTAAAATCTCTAAACTTAAAAGTTCTACTAAGTTAATACTTAACAAAATATCACAGAGTTTCTTAGTTTTCCTTCATTTGAAAATGTCTGGCTTTCCCCATCATTCCTGAAGGATATTTTCAGCAGTTGAAAAATGTGCCACTTCCTATAGGTCTTTATGGTTTCTAATGAAAAAGCTGCTGTCATTTGATTTGTTTCTTCTGTATGGGTAAGGTATCATTTCTCTTTTGCTCAAAGATGTTTTTCCCCCCTCTGTCTTTAGTTTTCAAAAATTTATCCATGATGTATTTTTATCTCTTTGAGTACTCTGTTTAACTCAGCTTTTTAATTTCAGATTTATGTCTTTTGCCAAATTTGGACAGTTTTTAGCCATTATTTCTTCAAGTACTTTTTTCAGCTCTACGTTTCTCCTCTGGGACTCTGATGACATGAATGTTAGATATTGTGTTAGGGTTGATAGGTCCCTGAGAGTCTTGTATTTTTAGATATTGTGTTAGGGTTGACAGGTCCCTGAGAGTTCATGTATTTTTTTCCATTTTCTCTTTAATTCAGATGATGTAATTTCTATTGTTTTGTCTTCCAGTTTAGTAATTCTTCCCTTTGTCTTCTCCATTCTGGTATTGAACCCAACCACTGAGTTTTTTATTTCTGTTACTGCACTTTTCAATTCTAAAATATCTATTTTGTTCCTTTTTTATGTCACTTTCCCTTTCTTCTCCTCTTACTGTAACTTTCCGTTTCTTTGTTAGATATTTCTAACTTTTTAAAAGATTTGTTTATTTATTTCGAGAGTGAATGTGAGCAGGGGAGGGGCAGAAGGAGGGAGAGGCTCTTAAGTAGACTCCTTGCTGAGCGTGAAGCCTGATGTGGGGCTCGATTTCATGACCCTGAGATCATCACCTGAGCCGAAACCAAGAGCCAGATGCTCAACGAAGTCACCCAAGTGCCCCTAGATCTTTCTGATTTAATTTGTTTCAAATATACTTATAGTTGCTTACTGAAATATTGTTATGATGGATGTTTAAAGGCTTTTGTCAGATAGTTCTAATGACTCTGTCATCTCAGAGGCCTCTATTAATTGTCTTTTTTCATTCAGTTTTGGGTCTTGGTTTTTGGCATAAGTCATAAGTTGAAACCTGGTTATTTTGGATATTGTTTTCTGAGACTCTGGATCTTATTTAGACTTCTGTTTTATCTGGCTTCATTTGATAATGCTCCAGCAATGGAAGGAGACATATGCCCTTGTTACAACTGGTTGGGCATGGAAGTCCAGGTATTCCTCTTAGTTTCCATTGCAATCTATGGCTGGGGGTGGGGGTGGTGGTGGGTCAGGGGCAGTTCTTGTGACTTCTGGCCCAGGGTAGAAATTCTGGCTCTCATTTAGACCTCCATTGAAACCTTTCAGTCTTGGAGTAGTTGGATTGCCTCATTACTGTTCTCTATGAGATTTGTGCTGACACAGTGGTGATGGTGGTGGCTCATTATTGCTGGGGGATGATGAAACTCCTAATTCTTTAGTAGGTCTCCTTGACATTTATCCAGCTGGAAGGTTGAGGGTGCCTCCTTATTGCCAGGTTGGGTTGGGAGTCCAGGCTACCAATTAAGTTTTCCTGTATGCTACCCCAGTGAGGGGTATTGGAGGTTCCTTGTTTTATAGCATGTTGAACGTGGAAGTCTAGATTTCCCATTGACCTTCCTTGGTGTAGGTGTTGGTGGGTGTGGGACTATAGTTTTTTGATGTGGTGTTTGGCTAGAGTAGAACAGTTGTTGCCTAAAAATTTTCTGTCTTGCTGTTATCTCCCTTTTGGGTCCTTTAGCTAGGGAAAATTGGCTTTTTTGGAGAGGTTTTATATCTCTACCTATTTGCATTTATGGGTTGCTGTGTTCTTTATCTTCAAGTTTGGGTTATTTATTTATTTATGAGAGCACATGAGTGGCCAGGGGTGGGGGTGGAGATGGAGAAGCAGCCCCCCACCCTGAGCAGAGAGCCCAGTGTGGGGCTTCATCCCAGGAACCTGAGATCATGACCTGAACTGAAGGCAGACACTGAGCCACCCAGGTACCCCAAGTCTGGAAATACATTAGGCAAAAACAACCTGTGCATCTTACCATTGTTTCTTTCTTTGGGTCCTGAGGTGTCCCTGACTGGTCTGCCATTTTCTTTCTGCTTTTCAGAGTCTTCTTGTGTACACACATGTATACATATACATATGTATATGTATGAAATATTGGTTTTTTTAGTTGTATTTAGCATGAGAAATAGAGAAAAGTCTATCCTATTTTCCTGGAAGTGGAACTAGTTTATTTCTATAATGAATTAAATATTTTTTTTTAACTTGTTACTTTTTTTATTAGAATAAGAGTGAATGTGACCTTGAGAAGCCTTCTGTTTGTTGATGGTATAATTTTTTTCTTTCTTTCTTTCTTTCTTTCTTTCTTTTCTTTCTTTCCTTCTTCTTCTTCTTCTTCTTCTTCTTCTTCTTCTTCTTCTTCTTCTTCTTCTCCTCTTTTTTTTTTTTGCCTTAATCATACCCAAGCTATGTAATGTGATATTTTACTCTGAATTTGGCTCTAGCAAAAACACTTTTTCTTTGGGGATGTGACTGGCACTGATTCATAAATAATTTTGAACTCAGCTTATTTGTAGATTGCATTATTTCTATTCCTTCTTTCCTTGCACTTATCTTTTAAATATCTATTTATTAGAGTCCTGATATCTTCCACCATTTTATTTGTATATTTGGGTTATTTACTGGAAAGTCTTAGTGATATATTGTATATTGTATTTGTATTCTATTCTCTTGAAAACCATTTATAAGTTTGGATATATATATATATTATATATATATATATACATATACACACCAAATTAGTAGAATTTTTAAAAAAGATTTTATTTATTTATTTGACAGAGAAGAGAGAGAGACAGTGAGAGGGGGAATACAAGCCGGGGGAGTGGCAGGGAGCCCGATGCAGGGGTCGGTCCCAGGACCATGGGATCATGACCCAAGCCAAAGGCAGATGCTTAACCACCTGAGCCACCAGGTGCTCCTAGTAGGATGGTTTTGTTCTTGCCTCCTTATTTTACTTACAGTGATTGCAGAGCATTATTTATCTTTAATATTTAAGTGTAAACATTATTTAAGTTTTGAAACTTAGTCAATTTTTAGATTATATGTGAAGTTTTAAAAAGTTTGATTTTTCTACATCAGTGGTAATTTCTGTGTAATTTCTCATGTTTTTTCATGTGTGGTTTTCACATAGTTGTAACCATACTGTGTGTAACATTTTATGTTCTATTGTTTACCATTTCTTAATAAATACATTTTGTATACTTAAACATCAGATAACACAGGTTTTTAGTAATAATGAGATATTGATATTTCATAATGCACCTAACAGTTCTCTTCTTCTATTGTATCTAAGTGTTTTCTGGTTTTTGATGTAATTAATATTGCTAAAAACATTTTTTCCCTTTTTAGTTATTTTTTTGTGATAAACTTCAAGGATTGAGTAATTTGGTGGTGGATTATGAACTTAAAAAAGTAATATACAGTATGTATTGCTTTCCCAAGTAATTCCATGAATATATAATTAACTGGTAATGAAGGGTAATGATTATTTTAATAAGGCCTTCACAGCATTAAATATTATAGACTGCACATGCAAATGATGCTTTACTTTTCCTTTAATTCACTTCAGTTATGGCAAAATTGTTCTTTTTTCTTATGTCTTTCCACTATTCATATTTCCTTTTAGATGAATTTGCTTTTATGTTCCTTATCATTTACTGATTCATAGATTCATTTATTCAAATATCTAAGTGCTTTTTTAAGTGATTCATTAAGCTTTTAGTGTATTTGTCAGAACTTTTGAAAGTTTATGTAAACTCTTTGGCTTCTCCCTGTGAATATTTGTACAGTCAAAATAGAAACATGTTACAGTGTCAAAGAGGGCCATCTTGACATTCATTTATAACAGTAAATTTTCCCACAGATTTTGTGTATAACACACCACAGAAAAATTGCAGGTTTGGTCTAGACCCTGACAACAAAGCTAGTCAAATGAATTTTTTGGTTTCCCAGTTCATGTAAAAGTTATGTTTACAATATATTATAGTTTGTTAATTGTACAATAGCCTTATATATAAATATATTTATATACACACACATATCTTATGTTAAAAATACCTTATTGCTAAAAAAAAAAAAAAGAAAAGGTGAACATTATCTGAGCTTTCGGCGAGTTTGTAATCTTTTTGCTGTTGGAGCATCTTGCCTTGATGTTGATGGCTGCTAGCTGATCCGGGTGATGGTTGTGAAGGTTGAAGTGGCTGTGGCAATTTCTTAAAATAAGAAAACAATGAAGTTTGCCACATCAAGTGACTCTTCCTTTCATGAATGATTTCTCCGTAACATGCCATGCTGTTTGATAGCATTTTACCCACAGTAGAACTTCTTCTAAAAGTGGAGTCATTCTTTTCAAACCAGGCTGCTGCTTTACCAACAAAGTTTATGTAGTATTCTAAATCCTGTGTTGTCCTTTCAGTAATCTTTACAACATTTCACCAGGACTATATTCCATTTTAGGAAACCACTTTTTTGACTCCTCTGTAAGAAGCAACTCCTCATACATTAGTTGTATCATTAGATTGCAGCAATTCAGTCACATCGTTGGGCTCCATTTCTAATTGAAGTTTTTCTCCCTATTTCAACCATATCTGCCATTATTTCCTCCATTGAAGTCTTGAACCCCTTGAAGTCATCCATGAGGGCTGGAATAAATCCTTTCAAACTCATGTTAAAATTGGTATTTTGACCCCTCCCATGAGTCATGATGGAATTCCTAATGGCATCTAGAATGGTCAGTCTTCCCAGAAGGTTTTCTTTTTGCCTAGATCCATCAGATGAATTACTGTCTATGGTAACTATAGCCTTTTGAAACGTATTTCTTAAATAATAAGACTTGAAAAGTCAAAATTATTCATTGATCCATGGGTTGCAGAATTGGTGTTGTGTTTGCTGGCTTGAAAATAACAATCTTGTACATCTCCAACAGAACTCTTGGATGACCAGGTACATTGTCAGTGAGCAGTAATATTTAGAAAGGCATTTTTTCCCGAGCAGTAGGCCTCAGTGGTGCATTTAACATATTCAACAAACCTTGTTATAAACACATACACTGTCATCTAGGTGTTGTTGCCTTATGATTTTTAGAATGGTGAATGAACATTGGCTTCAATTTAAAGTCTCGAGCTGTATTAGGCCCTAACAAAAGATTCAACCTGTCCTTTGAAGCTTTCAAGTCATGCAGTCACTTCTTTATAGCTGTGAAATCCTTACATGGCATCTTCTTCCAATAAAGACTGTTTTGTTTATGTTGAAAATCTGTTGTTTAGTATAGCCACAGGATCTTCTGGATAACTTGATGTAGCTTCTACATCAGCACTTCTTTATGGAGATGGCTTCTTTCATTAAATGTCATCAACCAGTCTCTGCGAGGTTCAGGTTTTTCTTATGTAGCTTCCTTACCTCTCTTGCCTTCAAAGAATTAAAGGCAGTTAAGGCCTTGCCCTGGATTAGGCTTTGGTTTAGAGAATGCTGTGGCTGGCTTGGGCTTCTGTGTAGAACATTAAAAATCTTTATCCATATCAGCAATAAGGCTGTTATCATTTGTGTATTCACTGGGGGGTAGCACTTTTGCAACTTGGCTAACTGGCACAACAGGCCTACCTTTTGGCCTAGCTTGGCTTTTGACATGCCTTCCTTGCTAAGCTTAATCATTTCTAGCTTTTGATTTAAAGTGAGAGACATGTGACTCTTTTACTTGAACACCTAGAGGCTGTTGTAGTTATTAGTTGGCCTAATTTCAATACTGTTGTGTCTCAGGGAATAGGGAGGCCCAAGGAGAGGGGGAGAGATGGAGAATGGCTGGTCAGCGCAACAGTTGGAATGCACTCAAAATTTATTAAGTTAACTATCTTATAGGAGTATGGTTTTTGGTGCCCCACAGCAATTACCATGGTAACATCAAAGGTCAATGATCACAGATCACCATAACACATATAATAATAATGAAAAAGGTTTAAAATATTTTGAGGATTACCAAAATATGATGCAGGAACACGAAGTGAGCAAATGCTGTTGGAGAAAAATGGCACCAATAGACTTGCTTGAAGCGGGGTTGCCACAAACCTTCAATTTGTAAAAAACACAATTCGATTTGTAAAAAAAAATCTGTGAAGCACATAATGTAATAAAACAAGATACACCTGTAGTTACATAGTCGGTGATCTTACCTATTATTATTGTTAGTACCTTTATGAAAATAGCACTTATGGTATATGGCCCTTTGAATGAGCAGTGTCCACACTGACCATCTGTTTGCTGTCCTCATTGTGACCTTGTGTCTAGGCAGAGACAGTATTCTAAAAGTGTGAAACATTATTCCCGGTTTCTTCTTTTGGGTAGCTCCTTAGTCATAGCTTAGGTGGTATTTTCTTAAGACTCACCAGATTGGTTTAGTTCTTTCCTTTCTTATGGTTTTGTAGCATTCTGTGCTTCTCATTTTTGGCATTTTGCACAAGATTAAGTAGGTACATGTTTGTGTAGTTATTGGTTTGATGACCATTAGTATTTCTCTCATTAGATTTTGGATTTCAATGGAGAAGATTCTAAAATGGTCTTGACTACCCCTGTAACTCCAGTCTGTGCTTGGTGTATAGTAGTATACAGTAAAAACTTAATGAATGAGACATGTGAGTCAAAATTAGTGGGTGCATGAGGGACCATAGTAGATGGTCATGCTTAGGAGTAGACAAAACTTACATTCTTAAGCCAGGGTGATCGCCTTCAACAGTGAGACAGTCCAGAATTATAGGTAGTAGATCTTTGATTTTATCACAGATTGGAGGTCAGTGATTGAATTGGCAAGACTGAATCTTGGTTGCATGCTGTCAGAGTTCTAATGGTAAAGGAGTAGCTTGTCAGGATCAATGTTTCATAGTGGTGAGATAATTAGCTTGGCAATTTACCTTGTGGTAGAATTGAGAGTGCCTTATAGCAGAGTATGAATTAACTAAGGAAAGAAGAATGACCTTGTCCTTCATAGAGTGAGTGAATGTTGTATTTAATTTTATTCTGGTGTGTCCTTTACCAATTCCCTTTAAACACATACACGTTCATGTGTACATGCCCATGCATGGTATTTCCTTAATTTAAAGATAGTTTTGCTCTTTACTATGACCTCTTCTACTTTGCCAGCTAGTCATTTAACATCCTTATGTGTGTTAAAAAAAAAAGGTTTTTTAAAAATGCTTGCCACAATTTCCCTTTTGTGTTTATAATAAAGTGTTTTAAAATAGACTTTGGGCTTCCTGTGTGGTATTTTTAAATGATCTCATTTCATTTTTATTTAATGCCTGCATAGTTGCTTTATTTTTTTCTTAATTGTGACTAAGAGTGATGGCTTCTTCTCTCCCTTCCCACGTTGACTGTCAGAATATGGAGTTTAATATAATGTGGCTTTTGCATAGTAGTCTTGCTTTGGATATTTTCACCAGTGGTTTTTACTGAGAATTTAATTTCTTATAGTTCCTTCCCGTATGTGTCATAAAATTACCTAATCTTAGAATCAGGCACTTTGTGTTTTCTAAGCATTTTCTTGTCATAAGTGTTTTTTATTAATGTCCATGTATATGGATAATACTAAATGATCATAACTAGTAATTGGGCATTATTTATTATTTTAGTCAAGAACTTTTATATGTAGAAAAACCACTCTAATATTGCATCACTTTGTTATTTGTATTACAAAGAAATAATTGTCACTCTTCACTTGATATTTTAGCTCTGGAGGCTAGGGGAGATAATGAAATTTGCAAAAGTTATCCATGCAGTATCAGTTTGTAAAGAAATCTGTAGTTATCCCTTTACATTTTTTTCATGTTTCCCTAATGTCACTGACTTTACCTAGTCCTATTTTTTTCTATTATATGTATAAAAACATGGTAACTACTCCAATTAAAGTTTTTTCTATCTTTTAAAAAAATATATAGTATATGAGAATACTGCTTTCTTCAAAGGCTACTTTTCTATATCCCACCACATAGTAGTCATCTTCTACAGCTAATCATTGGCTTTTAGAGCTTAAAAAAAGAAAGAAAGAAAGAAAGAAAGAAAGAAAAGAAAGACATCATAGAATCAAGTCTAATCAGTCACTTTTTTTCCAGTGAAGAAACTCAGCCACAGAAGTTTTAAATCCAAAGTTACACACCTATTTGATGGCATAATTTACACTAGAATAAAGGTCTAGTGATTAGTATATCTTTCAGTAAACTCCCTCATTATTCCCTAACATATGTAAACTGAACTTCCCCAATCCAAGCTTGTACTATTTGTAGCAACTTTGAAAATATGCTAGCTAACATTTATTGAATGCTTACATGCCAAATACTCTCTTGACCACTGTCCATTTATCATTTCAGTACTCAGGATTATTCTGTGAGATATCTTTGTACCCCCTTTACAGATTTATACCACTTTATAAACTGAAACAATATAGTTCATTTTAGTGTTCGTAATGTGTTTGATATTTCTGCATACCCTGTTTTGTTTAACCTAAAAAATATTTATTGCTTCCTCATCTATCATGGATGAAATCTTGGGGAGAAAATTCATTTATAAGCTGCATTTACTTACTTTGTAAACATATAGTGTATCATGACATGAGTTCTGTGCTTGGCAGCATGACATACTAGTTAACCTGAAAACCTTTCCTCAGCAAAGGTGGATTAATATATAATATGCTGGGTAATATATAACACTTATAATTCTAAGTGAATTGCTGAACCTGCACCAAAAAAAGAAAGGAGGAAACTGAAAACCAGAGTTGAAAGTAGGCACTTAAGCTTTGTCCAAATGGGCTGTGGCAAATTCATTTATCAGTGGGCTTGGTTTTTAATCACCAAAAAGGGGTGAGACAGGAAGGGAGGAATTGGGAAGTGATTTCCATTTCTATAAGCTTATAACTTCTGAGTAGAAAGGTGGACTGTTTTCAAAAATATGCCCCACTCTTGATTTAATAAGAAACTTCTCAGTTTTGGCCTTGATGGGGAAGAGGGCAGGGTGTTTTGCTTGAGAATTTATAACCACAGTCCTGTCATCACTCAGATTTTAGTTTCTTGTGTGGTCTAGGAACCATCAAGACAATAGCTTAACTTAAAATATGACCTGGTTGGACTTTTTACATCTCTAGGTATCTAGTAGTAAACACAGATATTTGCTGTGGCATGTACCTTCAACTATGGCAATGTTTTTGAAGAAGAAAGCCTTGTGAAATGTAAACTCAGAATCTGGAATGACCAAGGACTTGAAAATAATCCACCAAGATCAAGAGTTAGCAGAGTCCTCCAATGACCAATTTAGATACCTAGAATTTCAGATAATGTAATTATTGGAAATAGTGTAAAATGGCTGTTTAAAAGTATCAAAGAAGCAAAAGATGGCACTGAAAATTTTGTGAATCTTCAGATTTAAGAATCATAAATCCCAAACAAGAAAAATAAATTTGTACATGGATACCTTGTTGTGAAACCCTGCTGTGCTAAAGACAAGTATTTAAAAGCAACCCAAAAGAGAAGAAATTAATGACATGATCTCCTAACAGTAATGTTAATTTTTTAGTTCCCCATACTTGGTAATGAAGAGGTCGAGGAGCAAACAACAAGCAAATAACTTGTGTTTGAACACCTATTATACTTGAGGCACTGTGCTGAGCTATTTGAAGTTCTCTTCAGTTAGATCCATTACAGTCCAGTGATCTTCCCTTTTCCAACCAAAATAAGTTACTGAATCTTCTTGTCAGACTATATCTAGAATTTGTAAGTTTCTCAGTACTTTAATCAGGCTCTGCACCCCTTCCAATTGAGAAGATTTCTTTTTCTAGTTCCTTATACCCAGAAATGTCCAAATTCCCATACCTGTAATCATAACACGGTAGAGCAATCGACTTTAAGTATGGAAACTTGAAGAGAAGCAGGTTAATTCTAAATAATGCAGATTAGTATTCTAAGGTATGCATTTAAATAGTATGACAAAGATATGTAGGAGAGAGACTGAGTCATAGTTTTAGAGTTAGAAGCTATTTTGTTAATCTTTATATTAAGAATTATGTCCTAAACGTGGTGACAGAAGTATGTTGTGTTAAATTAAGGCATCTCTTTTCATCACTCTTTCAGTATGAAGCGGAATCTTGTCAAATGTTTGCCATTGTTGATGTTTAAAAACAGTTAATCGAAGAAGCAGGTCTGTAGACATGTGTTGGTCAGTAAATTCTTTCTGCTTGTAGTTCTAGCAGTATGGACAGGGAGGGATTGCTGAGATGTAAGTGAGGATGGAACAAGGAAAAGTAAGCTCTTGCTGTAGAGGGCTTTGTGTTTTGTTCCTTGTGATTATTTAAAATTCACCCTGTCATCTAATTATCACTGGGCACTACACTTTTGAGATTCCTTTTTTTTTTCTGTGCTATTTAATTTGAGTATGGTTCAATGGTTTTATATTCTGTTGAAAATACTAAATGATTGTTACCCAGACATTTTGGCTTAACTCAGCCCTGGAATGTCACTTCCTTTCCTTCCCTATGTTAAAAACAACAAAATCATTATCAACAATAAAATGACCACTACCTTTTAAAGGTTGCTGTCTTATGTTGGCTTATCTTGTCAGAGGGAGCCATTTGCATGTTGTCTTTGTCACCTGTTGTGTCTTAGGTGTACCCAGAAAGCTGATTGGTTCTGTCTTGTTCTTGCTTCCACAGCCTCTGCTGTTCAGACTTCTGCTTTCTTCTCAGGTCATCAGTCTTTCTCTAGTTTCACTTTCTCCCTTTATTCTTCCCCTGAAAGGGTAAATGCTTACCTTTTGTGATAATACCAACTCTTTGAAAGCTCTTTCTTACTTTATTTTGTGTAAATGTTTTTTAATCCTCTCGGTGCCTATTTTAAAAGAATTTTCCTCTTCCCTCCTTCAGAAACCTTTATTATTGGTTTACTATCCTGTTATTTTATTATTTTTGTATATCTAGTATGAGTCCTGGCTGCTTGAGTTTCCTGAATGGCGTTTTATTTTATTTAAGTTAGAGTTTTATAAGGCTTGTAACAAAAAGCACAGTCCTTTGGGCCCCTTTCATCTTCACTGCTTTTTCAGAAGCAGTCTTTTCAGCTCATTCTTAGATATTTACCACTAAATTTCTAAATAAAATGCTTGTGTCACAATTTTCTGATCTTTCGTGTTTAGATATTATCTACATATATTCTACTACCACAAACATAGTGTCTTAAAACAACATAAATTTATCTCCTTACAGTTCTATAGTTTAGATGTCCGAAATGAGTCTTGTACTAAAATCAAGGTGTTAGCATGGCTATATTCCTTTTGTAAGCTTCCCAGAATCTGTTTCCTTGCTCTTTCTACCTTCTTAAGGCCACGTGCTTTCATTGGCCAGTGACGTTCATCCCCCATCTTCAAAGCCAGCAGCATCACTGATGGTGCTTCTGTCATCACATATCTTTTTCTGACTTTCCTTTTTTGCCCCTTCCTTTCATTTTTAAGGATGGTCTTGATTATATTGGGTCCACCAGGATGATGCCGGATAAACTCCCTATTTCAGATCAGCTGATTAGCAAGCTTAATTCCACCTGCAACCTTAATTCTCCTTTGCCATGTGAGATAACATACACAAGTCTTGATATTAGGATGTGGACATCTTTGGAGAGGGGAGGCATGTAGCCTTATTTTAGCTTTTAGGGTTAACACTCACTGTCTCCATCTTTAGTCTTTTTTTTTCTCCTAAATTATCTAGGTATATAACAATTTTGCTTAAATTTATGTTTAATATTAATATGTTATGACCATATATGGATGAATTATAATAGACTACCATTAAATAATTTTTTCTTGTGCAACTTTTATTCTAGGAGTTAATAACTGCCCTATTAAAATTTGAGTAGTGTTCTATGTACTTAGTATTCATTCCCCCTAGAAACGTATCTTCTCTCAGTCGTTCCAATACACGAGGAGATAGTTGTAATTCTTATAGTTACTGTTCTTTTAGTGCACTTTTTTCTTGTTTAAATTTCTTTTTGTTTCTAATCCTACCACAGAGCTAGTTTGAAGTTTTCTTTTACCAGATTGTCCTGGGAATTCTCTTTTCTCTTATGTTAGATCCCCTGTTTCTTGGATCACATATGTGATTCTTTCCTGATTTACTCCCTGATTTTGGTGGAGTACCATCTTGTAGTTATCTTTCCAGCAGAGGAAGTAAACTTTTTTTCAGATATGGCATGTCTGATGAATTTTTCTTCTGCCTTCATATGTGATTGATAGTTTGGCTGTTTATAGATCTCTAGGCTGGGAATAAGTTTTCTACAGAATTTTTTAAGTATTACTTTATTGTTGTCTTCTTGTTTTCCAGTGTTGCCGTTGAAAAGTTTGATGCCATTCTAATTGTATGTTGTATATTTGTATGTCAGTTGTTTCATGTTTGCATGTTTGTTTATTTTTTTATCTCAGAATCCCTTAGGTGCTTCTCTTTCAGGTGTTGGGTTTCTGTGCGTATGCTTCTTCATTTGTTGTGCTGGATTTATGGTACACCTTTTTAATTAGAAACTCTTGTTCTGTAGTTTAGGGAAATCTTCTTGAATTATTTCTTTGATTATTTTCTCCATTTTATTTAATAGTCTTTTTGGAATTTTTGGTTTCTAGGTATTTGATTGTTTATGCTGATCCTTTCATTTTATTGTCATTTCTCTCCTATTTTCAACTCTTGGGATTTTATGTTTTAATATTTGGTAAATTTCCTTAACTCTAGTTTCTGATTTTTCTATTTAAAGAGAATTAACATCATGTTTTTCATTTCTAAGGGCTATTTTTTTTCTTTGAAAAAAAAATTTTTTTTAAGGATTTTATTTGAGGGAGAGTGTGTGAGAGGAAGTATAAATGGTGGTGGGAGGGGGAAGGGCAGAGGGAGAGGAAGAAGCAGACTCCCTACTGAGTAGGCAGCCAGAAACAGGGCTCCATTTCAGGACCCATGAGATCGTGATGTGCGCTGAACGCAGGTACTTAACTGACTGCCACCAAAACACCCCTTTGAAAATTTTAACTAAACATCTTGTTTTTGTTGTAGTATCTTCTGTACTCTCTCTATTATTACTAAGATTTTTGCAATTATTATTATGAAGCAATTATTATTATGAGATTTTTGTTTTTTGTATTTTTAGTTACCCTGTTTCTTTTCTGTGTTTTTTAATCTCTGTGTGTTATAGTGATTGCCACATGATATCTGGTGGTCCTTCATATTTAGAAAAAAATACTAAATCTGTGTTTAAGGTTGGAGCTTATTGAATTGCTGATGTCATTGTAGGGGAATTGGACCCTACTTATTTTTTCTTGTGGGATAGTCAGTTATCAGTATCTCTGGTTCTTTTTTCTTGGACCGGCCAGTTTCCAGTTAGAGAAATCCTTCCATTTCCTTCCTGAAGGTTATAAGCCTGCCACTCAGAGTTCTTAGTAAGGAAAAGAAGATCTCATCCTGTAGTACATAAACTCCACATAGATTTTTAGACAACCTGCTGTTTTTAACATGCACCCTTTTCTTCAGTTGTATCCCATAGTCCAAAATTCTTTTGGTTTAACCTCTCCATAGTGAACCCTTAGTCTTTTGCCTGGATGAGTATGGGGAAGTTGCATGGCTCTGTGGATTAAGGGAAGGGATCTATGGCGATCTGATAATTCATTCTCTAATCTTTTTAGCCTCATGTGCATTCCTTTCCTCTGAACTGCCTGGCTTCTGTAATTTTTAATTTTTCAAGGCTTACTGCAGATTGACTTGTTCCTTATTAGAATAGATAAAAGCACCTGTGGGAAATTTAACAAAATCGTCTCATTTCCGCTTGTTCATCAGATATTCCTCTTTCAAAATTTTGATGATAGCTCTTGCCTTCTTGAGAGCTCCTTATTCAGCTATTGTCTTTTCATTTTCATTTCTTTTTGAGTTTAAGGCCCTAAAAAATTTTAAGTCTTTTAGTGATGATCAATAGAGTGGACACAGGTAAAACTTACATGGGGTTTGACTCCTTAATCTTTTACTTAGATAAATATGCAGATATGCAGGTTATTCTCATTAGTTTATCTTTTAATAATTACAAGAATGGTCATAAGCTGATTATTGAACACTGGAGAGTTGACACTGAGGGCTAAGGTCTTAGAGAGGATGGAAGAATTGTGGCAGGCAAGAAAGTTGGTAGAAAAAGAATCAGTACCATGTGGTAATTATGTACCACAGGACTAGGAATATGTAGTAGGAGTTGGTATTTTCCAGAAAAGAACCACAAGGAGAAGAACTAACAGTGCATTATTTTATATTAAATTCTATTACAAAAAAATCAATGTTTTTAGATTATTTCATTAATAGTGTGTACAATGTAAAATTATATTTTAGTTGCAGTGTCTTAGAAATTCCTTCTTCTTGTCTTCTGGTGGAAGCAGCATTTGAGTGAATGTATGTGTGAGAGTGCTTTGTAGAGGGAGTATTTTAAATGTTAGATACTGTCATTATCTTTGTGATTGGCCTCTTGACTCATGTCAGCTGACTGTACGTCTTACCAAAATATTGCACCTCTTCTCTAAATTAAGTTCTGTGTAAAGAGCTGTTTTCTGGTTTAAGTACCTTGAACAGTAACTACAATACTTTGGCCTCTCCATGTAACAATAATAAATAGTAGCGTGTTTTAAGCTACCTAATTACTCAGCTATGTTATTAATGCTGCCTCTATCCAAAGCATTGCTTTTTTTTAGTTTGAGAGCTTTTGCTCTTTAAGTTTCACCATGTTGCAGGGATTTCCTTTCACACTTTCAGGAAGCAGCATTCATGTATGACACAATATGAATGGTGCTCTGAATTATGTAATGGCAAGACTTTACTCCTTTCTGCTTTCCTAGAGCATACATTTGGGCATTTTACAAATTTTGACTTGAAGGTAGAATGGAAATAAACCAAGATTGTTTTTCAGTAAGGCTTTTTTTTTTTTAAGAGGTCCTGGCTGGCCCAGTTAGTAGAGCCTGCGACTTCATCTCAGGGTTGTGAGTTCGAGCCCCACATTGAGTGTTGAGATTACTTAAATAAATAAACCTAAAAAATTTTTAAAAAGCACTTTATCTTTTTAAAGACTGTGTTCAGGTTCGCGGTAAAATTGAGGGGAAGTTAGTTCCCATATGTGCCCTGACCCACACATGCACAGCTACCCCAGTATGAACATCTTCCACCAGAGTGGCTTTTGTTACAATGGATGAACATACACTCACATATCATAATCACCCAGAGTCCATAGTTTAAATTAACAATTTTTTTTCTAGCAGTTTTTATCCATTGTTGAAGTCCATCAAGAGATATCTATAATTTATTTTTTTTAAATCTCAGCTTATGGCATTTAAAACAGGTTTCTTTATAAAAAAGCCTTTATGGAGAACTTATGCATAATGATGTTTCAGTTTTTTTTTTTTCAAGATTTTATCTATTTATTTGAGAGTGAGTGACACAAAGATAGCGACAGAGAGCACAAGTGAGCACAAGCAGGGAAGCCAGGGAGAAGCAGGCTGCCCACTGAGCAGTGAGCCCAGTGTGGGGCTCAATCCCAGGACCCTGGGATCATGACCTGAGTGGAAGGCAGCCACTTAACCAACTGAGCAACCCACGTGCCCTGATGTTTTAATCATTAAAAAAAGTTTTTTTTTTTTTTTAATTTATTTATTTGTCAGAGAGAGAGGAGCAGGCTCCCTGCCGAGCAAGGAGCCCAATGTGGGACCCGATCCCCGGACGCTGGGATCATGACCTGAGTGGAAGGCAGCCGCTTAACCAACTGAGCAACCCACGTGCCCTGATGTTTTAATCATTAAAAAAAGTTTTTTTTTTTTTAATTTATTTATTTGTCAGAGAGAGAGGAGCAGGCTCCCTGCCGAGCAAGGAGCCCAATGTGGGACCCGATCCCCGGACGCTGGGATCATGACCTGAGCCGAAGGCAGCCACTTAACCAACTGAGCCACCCAGGTGTCCCAATCATTAAAAAAAGTTTTAAAATACCTAACAAATGTAATCATAAAAATGTAAACTAAGTTTGTGAGAGTTAAAAACAAATGCTTTGTATGTATATGTATATGAGATTCTTACCAGAAGAGGTTCCAGGCAACTTTTTCTGATAAGAGTATTATATACAACATGCATTAAATATTAACAAAGATCTATCATTTTTCAGGGCACTTGGCTCACTCAGCCTGATGAGCAATGCCACTCTTGATCTAGGATGGTGAGTTTGAGCCCCACATAGGGTGTAGACATTACTTACATAAATAAACATAAAAAAAATCTACCACTTGTCGTTAAAGATAGAGTCCTCAATGTTGTAGAAGGAGTGTTATAAAATAATTTAAAAACAAAGCCATTTTGGCCTATTCATATTCTTTTGTGTTTATATCTACCAGAAACTAATTCAGTTCTTTTCATTCTAAACTACATCAGCAACCCTTGAAAGAATCTATCAGTAGCTCTTGTCTGCTGATCTCTATCTAGGTTTTATACAAATTTTGAAAAATTGGCAGAGAATGAAAGTCTAACTGTGGGGCTTGAGGGCTAGGGGGGAAGGTATCATTCTATTTTATATTCTTCTCATCATCTAACATAATGATTATAGCAGGGTAAAGTATCTGTTGATTATAACTTCCCACAACTGCAGTAGATGTTAAATATGTAGGGTTGCTCAGCTTCCTGTTTAAGGAGAAATATGATCCGGTCTTGTCGCTTTCTGACTTGAGATTGGCAAAACCCTACTATCTGGTTCTTGGTTTTCTCATATGTAAAATGGAATAGTAATGGTCACCTTGGGGTTTTGTTTTCTTTTGGAGATAAATAAATAAAATAATAAACTAGATAATAAACTAGACCTAGGGATTGACAGTAAGTGCTCACTGAATGTTAGGTGCTATGATAGCTAGTACTACCATTAAAACGTTACTACTATGACTGTGTTTATATAAATACTGTTGTCATCATTTAATTTTCTGAGATACAGCTTTGGATGTATGAGTCGTGGATTTTGAGGATCTGATAAAAATCAGATACCACTGTAGAATATTGTACAAATGCACAACATTTTAGACTATTGCTCTGGGGATAATAGGTATCACTTCAAATGGAAACAACAGAGGTGGTGAATATTGGAAAATAGCAACCAGTTGATACACATTTATGTAATAACCACATAGAAATTAATAAATGAATGGGCCCTTCTGAAGTGAGTGTTAGTGTACAAGAGGGTGTTTCTTAAAATGATGTTTTTTTGTTTTTTTTTTTATTTATTTATTTGTCAGAGAGAGAGGGAGAGAGAGCGAGAGAGCACAGGCAGACAGAGTGGCAGGCAGAGGCAGAGGGAGAAGCAGGCTCCCTGCCGAGCAAGGAGCCCGATGTGGGACTCGATCCCAGGACGCTGGGATCATGACCTGAGCCGAAGGCAGCCGCTTAACCAACTGAGCCACCCAGGCGTCCCTTAAAATGATGTTTTTTAATCATTTGCGAATCACATAGTATACTGGTTAAACCACAGATTCCTGGGCCATGTCTCAGGAAGACACTTGGACAATTATGGAGCTTCTTGAACATACTAAAATTGAGATGGAAGATTTCAGAGTAATGTTCAACGAATCAGTCATAGAAAGTTTATGGTTTTCTTAATTATTCATACGTGTTCTGCTTAGAGCTTCGGATGTGGAGAATAATATATATTTGATCCAAATGTGGAATGTGGAAAAGGGAAGTTATGATGGTAGATGTTGGTGAATACAGGCAAAATGAATGGTAAAGTCTTCTCTACCAAATTGTATTAAATATCCTAGTTCTTTTGCTACTATAGGACTTAGGGCAAAATTTAACTAAACTCCTACAATTGAATGTATCTTAATCTGAAAGTGAGGATAATAAACATTTTTATTACAGCCCCATTGAGAGGATTGAATGAGATAACATGTGTAACACAGAATAAGTCCTCAGTAAATGTTAAGTTGATGAGAGTTCTTCATCATTATCATTTTAGTGGTTTGTCATTCTTAATATTGTCATTCTTAAGGTTCCCCTGCCTGTTTAATTCTTACCTACTGTTCAGGGGCAAAATGGGTTTCTCCTTTTGAATTAAATTTTCCCTACCATTTATTTCATGATAATTATTATAATAATAATTCTGTGCTTTAATGTCCCTCAGCAAGTAGCATATAGTAGAGATGTTAATATCTACTTTTTTGTTAATTGATATAGAATACCATTGATTTCTTTATCTGCACATGGTGTTTCAATTTTGCTTATAAGCTATTGTATTTTAACTTAGGAACTGTCTTGTTTAATCTCTCCTTATTCTACCTGACTAAGATATTCTGGGCATTTGTTTACTCAGAAAGTTTCCTGTTTAAATTAAATGTGTCTCTAATTAAAACTCAATGTATAAGTTAAATTTGTTTCAAAAATAAATATCTTACTCTTTCTTTCAAAACTATGATATTTTAAAGTTTTCCTGCTTTTTAAACAAATATTTGTTTTAAAATATTTACTTGTATTTCTTGAGCTTGACTAATCAAAAGCTGACTGCATAAGTATAGTTATGAGAGTTCAGACTATTTATTTTAAAATTGCATCCTTTTACCTCCTAAATGCTAAACCATGAAACCTAACACAAATACTGTAAGAACATCTGAGGCAGATAATTAAAGTATAATTAAGTTTAAATGCCTTGGTGAAGGAGTATAAAAATTATTTAAATTCAATCGGCTAGTACATTTGCAGTTTTCTTTTATTAGGTGTGAAATCTAAGAATCCCCTGCCAACTCTTGAGGGCTCAATCCAGAATGTTGAATTGAAGTACTGCAGCACATCATTGGTCAAATGTGCCTCTGGGACCATGGGATCAATAAAAATTTGTGCCAAAGCCCCAGGTATGTGCAGCTGGACCGTGTAAAACTTTATTGCCTGTATAGGAGAATTGGCCTTGCATTTTACAAGGAGCGTTACTGAAACAAGAATTTGCTCATTGTTCCTATGAATCAGAGGTTTTAAATTTTTTTATTTTTACTTTAAAAATTTTTTAATTGTGCCGGGATGATACTTCTTTAATAAATTAATTTTTATTTCAGGAAAAAAGCTGCATAGTTATGAGAATTGTTATGGAGGAGAACAATTAAAAGTGTACTCTTACACTTTTGGGAGGAAATAGGAAGTATAGATATATATGACACTTAAAAATTAAATAAAATGTTTGTATAATAAACAGATAACTGTTTTTCAATATTTAAAACTGGCTTCACCTTCCTGCCAATACTTTATTTCATACTATTTTCTATAAACACTTGTAACTTAAAGTTTTTTCAGTGCAACCTAAATTTCTAGGTAAGTTTAAAGAGGTACAGATTTTGTAGAATATTTAGAATATATATGTTCAGTTTCTTTCCTTTTACAATATCATCTGAACATGTTCTGCATTCATTAGCTAAATACCAAGACTTAACTTGTTAGGAGTTAAAAGTACTTTTAACTTTATCAGTCATGCTTTTTAGAGTATAAATGTACAGCTAAAATGACCAAATATAAATGAAGTGTTATATTATGATAATATATTTTAAGATCAGGCATCCTCAAGCTACTCCTATGTTTTCTATAGGAATTTTTTCATTAATGTTTCTCTTCAGGTGACAGTGGAAAAGAGAAATTGATCCCATTGCTTCAGGGTCCTTCTGACACTAAAGATCTTCATAGAAGCAAGTGGCTCAATGAGAGTAGAAAGCCAGAATCTCTCTTAGCTCCAGATTTGATAGCCTTCACAGTCCAAGTTCCACAGTATATGGACTACTGCCATAATTCCGGTGAGTACAAATTTATCATTATTCATTTATTTTGCATTTTCTTTTCCGGTAAAGCTTTTAAAAAGGACTTCTTTGAAAAACCAATTTGTGTCCATTGAGATACTCTCTACAGTTGTGTTCTTTAAAACTTCAAGTGAAGTGTTTTTGTGTAATTTTTGATAAGTCATGTGTTCATAAATAATAATGATTTTGTTTTATATGAGGAATAAATAATTCAGTTGTCATTATAACAGTCTTAGATTCATAGCTCCTAAATCCAACTGAGTTTTAAAACCTATCATATTGTGTAATAGGTAGAAAGGAGTACAAGAAATTTAAAACATTGGAAAGAGAAAATATTTTTCCTTGGGATAGTAGCACTTTGTGACCCACTATTTGCCATACTAAAATTGGGTATTTGAGCCTTCTCTAGTTTTGCAGAAAGGAAGAAATGTTGATAGTAGAACCAAGAAAAAAATCTCAGAGGTCAGGATCCTATTTCTTAGAGTAATTTTTCTAGTAATATTTTGCCTAGAATCTATTTCATTTTATTCAACACCACAATAGCAAAGCCACACCTCTTGTGTTGAAAGGAGATACCAGAAGGATCAGTAAAGACTGGGATTAAAAAAAGATATGGTAAGTAGAGACCATGATCACCCATGAGGTCGATTAGTCACTATAAGGTTAGTAAAGGCAAAGTGGTCAAAAGATCTAGAAATAAGATTGCTATATACAGATTTCTTACAAGGGTGAAGGGTGCCAATTTTTTTTTAAAGAATTAAATGGCCGGTGAGGAAGTGCTTTCAAATAGCTTCCTAAGAGTAGAGCTCTCTTAACATTTAACAAGTATTATAACATGGAAAATGTTAAGCACCACTGCATTAAGTTCAAAAGGGAAGACCATGAAAAGATTTATAATTAGTTGACCAGAGAGAATATGGAGGTGAATATTTGAAGCCATGCACAAAGACATAAAAAATATTTGAAAGATGAATTTTGTTACAGTAGCATTTGAAGCTGAATAGCATGCACATTAGAAACTTGAAATTAGTATTTTGAAATGTAAGCCTGAGGGTCCTCAGCATGCTTCTAAAGACTATACTCCTCAAAAAAAGTTTCAGCCTGGTGAGAATTGGTATGGAACCCAAAGGAAAAATGTGAAGATGAGGCCAAACCCAAACTAAGACTGTACTTATGGATAAAATATCTGTCTTTTAAGGCAGGGACTGATAAACATTTTAATTAAGAGCCAGATAACTAATGTTTAAGACCTTGTGGGCCATATTTTGTCTCTGTTAGCTATGAAATTCTGCTATTATGGCACAAAAATAGCTGTAGATAAAATGCAAATGAATGGATAGGACTGTATTTCAGTTAAACTTTATTCACAGAAAACAAAGTGTGGGCCAGATTTAGTCTATGTCATTTACTTATATTGTAGGGAGAAGGCATTGGAGGTTAAATAAACATCATGATTTTAAAAATGCCTATTTAATCATGTTTCTTAAATATGCTGTTTGATAAAACTTCTTTATATAGTTACCCAAATAGTTTTTTATTTTTAAGATTTTATTTATTTACTTACTTGCTTACTTACTTATTTGACAGAGGCAGTGGGAGGTGGTAGGGGGAGAGGCAGAGGAAGAGAGAAAATTTCAAGTAGAGGGCACACTGAGGGTGGAGCCCAATGCAGGGCTCAGTCTCACAGCCCGGAGATCATGACCTGAGCCGAAATCAAGACTTGGATGCTTAACAGACTGAGCCACTGAGGCACCCCTCCACTTGGTAATTTTTGATAGGTTTTGTTTTCAAACCATCACATCATTAAAATGATAATTAAAATGATCAGACCATCCAGTTAGAATTTTGATACCTAAGAAGGGACTTAAGCTTATTTGAATCTACCACATATTAAAGTTGGACAGGGCCTCCTCATTTTTTGTTTTGCCATATACACAGAAGTAATCAGTTGAGTTTATAATCTGATCTTTCTCATAACAATATTTTATATTATTATTTGTGATTGAAATCCATTTCTAGGGTCATAAAAAAGTACTTGCATTTCCAATCTTTTATATAGGCCTAAAAGTAAACTACTATTAAAAAAATTATGATATTTTTAAGGTAAAGTTTTACATTTTTTCTTGCTGTAAGAAAATTTACCTACTCTTCACAATCACTATTATGTTCAGTGATATGTTTTTGGATTTGTGTGTAAAATTTTAATGTGATTATGTATTTGATACTTTGAAATTATTTCTTTGGGTATGTTTCAATCCTAAAATGAAATGTGTTTTCACTTAAGCTACATTCACATACTTAATTTAGGGCACTTTTAAATTTAAATTTTCCATCTACCTTGAAACTGCCACCCACATTCATGGCTCAGGTATTTATAATATGGTGTTTATGATATGGTTATGAGAAGGCTTAGAAGTATTTTTTAAAGCCAGTTTTAAAGTAATATTGATTAATCTTATGTTCTTAAGACAAGATTTAAATTGGAGATGTATACATGTGTCTATGTATAACTCAGGAGTAGGCAAATCATAAATAAATTTTAAATGAAGAAATACTTTTGTTAACAATCCTTTAAGACCTTATTGAAATACCACCCTTTCAGCAAGTACTTACATGGCCATTGGATACAAAATTTTTTTTCTCTCCTAAAAACAGGTGCATGTACACACATGCACACACACATTGACACATACTTCTTATTTTTCTACTCTTCACTTTTTCTTAGTACTTACCACAGTTTTACCATAGTATGTATATTACTGATTTATCTTATTGATTATTTTGTCTTGCTCTTAGAAATTATGCTTCATTTAAGTAGGAATTTTTCTGTTCTGATTGTTACTGTATTCCTAGTGTCTAGAATAATATCATGTATACAGTTGGCTGTCAACAAATATTTAATGAATGAATGAATAAGAAAGTGATGATTACATATACTTTTATTTGGTTTTTGAGATTGGAGCATGTAAAGGAAATGACACAGCCAGAAGTCATTGCTAATCTTTCTTAAAAAAAGATTCTGGGTAGTTAAATCCTTCTAGTTGAACAATTAAAGGGAAGCACAAGTCATCCTTGCTGTCTGTTTCACAAACATATTCAGGTAAGGTTGTTAATGAACTTTTCCCATGGATTTATAGAATTTGAATGAAAAGTATTTGCATTTAGAGGAATAAGTGATCAGTCAAATGATGTGAGACAAATTGTGTTTTTTAGTTGTGTCTGGTGATCATTATAAGTGCCTTCTGAATATCAAGTGTGGAAGACAACTATCTTTATGTACCCGCTCCCTCATTGGAGGTGGGGGATTAAAACTAGGACCAGAAGTGTATTGGATGTATTGTAGAAGTCAGGAAGTAAGTTTTGAGAGAAGGTTAGTTAGGATAAAGAGGCAGTGTTTTGTTGTTGTTGTTGTTGTTGTTGTTGTTTTTAAGTAATCTCTATACCCAGTATGGGGGTTGAACCTAGGACCTGGAGATCAAGACTGATGCTCTTACAACTGAGCCAGCCGGCACCCTGAGACAGAGCTTTTTATTCTGATTTCAGAATGTGAGGGATGGACAGCTTTATTAACGGGAATTGGGTATTAATAAGAAATATGCTCTCCCTCTGCCCCTCCCTGGCTCCTGCATGCCTGCTCTCTTTCTCCCTCAGAATAAATAAATAAATGTTAAAAAAAAAAAAAAAAAAAAGAAGAAGAATGAGAGAGAGGGAGAACCACAGCACTGCTTTGTTTTTGAAGACTCAGCAACTCCCTTAACACTCCCCCTACTGCCCTCCTACCCTGCCCTGTTGCATTATCTACTTAATTGTCTCTGATTGTAGTGAAGTAGCTCAAGGCTCTTGTGGGAGTCCAGTGTGTCAGCCCACATTCTGTACTCATTGTCACTATTCATGGGAATCACTTAGTGATACTTCTATTTCTTTTCTTTCCTTTTTTTTTTTTTTTTAAGATTTATTTATTTTAGAGCATGGGAAGTGTCGGGAAGGGGCAGAAGGAAGAGTTGAGAATCTCCAGCAGACTCACTGCTGAGCACGGAGCCCCAGGTAGGGCTCATTCCCAGGACCTGATGAAATCAAGAGTTGGTTGCTTAACTGACTTAGCCACCCAGGTGCCCTATGATGCTTTTATATTTTACATTTGTGTAGATATTAGGAATCAAATAGAGAAATAAGCTGCTTTTTTGACTTCTTTGACCAAGGTAGAAGCACTTGGTGACTTGTTGTATGTAAAATATTTTAAGATAGGTTCTAAACATTTTTCCCTTTTAAATGTAGACCAGCTCTTCTTCATATGCTGTGTTTTGCCTATGGTTTATATCAAGTTCTGCTTGTTAAAAAGTTCCGAGTCCTTGTTAATCTATGTATTAATGTCTAAATAAATTTTGAGTATCTGCTATTTGAGAATATAAAATGATTACAAAGTACTATATAAATTTAGAATCAAAAGGTCTTCCATTTCAGTTTCTAAGCCAATGTTAGGTCTTTTTAAAATGTGTCTCCTTCTTCATGCTCTAGATCTCATGGCCTTCTTTCAGTTTCTCATTGGTGATTATGCTTTTGTATATGCTGTTTTTCCTGCGTGGGATTCTCACAATTACCCTTAACTTTTCACCTTATACCTGTTTAATTCTAGCTTAGTCTTCAGATCGTAGTTCAACTACTCCCTCTTCAAGGAAGCCTTCCCTGATACTCTTTACCCTATTTCTTACCACCACCCAATTTGATTAAGTAGCTCTGTTATATTCCTTTTTATAGTTAACTATACTTTTTTTAAAAAAAGATTTTATTTATTTATTTGTCAGAGAGAGAGAGAGCAAGAGAGCAAGCACAGGCAGACAGTGGCAGGCAGAGTCAGAGGGAGAAGCAGGCTCCCTGCTGAGCAAGGAGCCTGATGTGGGACTCGATCCGAGGACACTGGGATCATGACCTGAGCTGAAGGCAGCTGCTTAACCAGCTGAGCCAGCTAGGTATCCTTATAGTTAACTATACTTTGATAACACTTAATGACAGTAAATATTTACATAGTTGGGTGATTTGAATGCTGTCTGTCTTTACTACTTGACAGTGATTTGTGGGAGGGCGGAGTTAGTTACTGGTTGCTTGTCATTTTATCTCCAGGACTTACCATTGCCTGACACATAGGGAATGCTTTGAGAAATCATTTGTTGAATGAATGATGAAATAAACATTTATGGCAGGTGGTCAAGGGTATGAACATATTTAATAAGTAGTAAGTCGTTAATAGATGTTAAAAGCTTTCCCTTTTCTCTCCTTAGGTTTCTCACTCCTCTTTCTTCTCTTTATGTACATATCTGTTGATGGAGAGAATATCTACTAGGATCTTTTTTTGTTAGACAGCTCTAATTACTATTAAAACCTCTGTTTGTTGAACTATAACTTCCATTTCTTGGTTTGATTTTAGTCTTAATAAATGACATGAAATAATATATAAGCCCTCAACAAACCTGACAAGACTTATTATCTTATTTTTCTTAACTTATTTCCCTGTCTCATTATTCATCATCTTTAGTCTTCGGAATTTACTTATGATCATATCCTTTCTGTTGAAACCTTAGTCTTTCTTGTCCACCAGTGTTAATACAGGAGTCTCTGTAGGTCTTTTGAGTTTATGTATATCTTGTGAATGGTGGCACTGATTGCCCTTTGTTCTGGAGTATCTATTCAAGGATGTTTGTATGGTCATCAGCCTTGGAAGATAGATTTAGTGTCCCTCTGGAGCCAGTGGAGGGTATGTTAACTGCCCATTAAAAAAGATATGGTTCCTCAACTCAGGGTTCATTTCTCATCCTGCATCGCTCTGCGTGTGCAGACATCCATCTGGATACATCTTTTTCATCACTTCTGTGAAACTTGGGGGCAAAGGGAACTGATGCAGATGTGTTGATAGTCATGCTGTTTGCTCTTCCATGAGTAATAAAGTCCTTTGTCCCTGACTCAGGAGTCTTATGTCTTTGATATCATTCATAAGTGTGGTAGGGTAAAATCTTAGGCTCACAATTTTTGACACCAGAACAATGTAGTTTCCAGGTTCTCCTTGCGGAACCATCTACATGTCTCTCCTCAACTGTGGTAGTCCCTCCTTATCTCCAACACCCCCAGTGGAGGTCTGAAACTGCAGATAGTATTAAATACTGTATATACTATGTGTTTACCTATACATACTTATATAATAAAGTTTGAGTTCTAAATTAGGTATAGTAAGAGTCGTACACCAATAACAAGTAATAAAATAGAACAGTTATACAATATACCATAATAAAAATTTTATTAATACGGTCTCTCTCTCAGAATAGCTTATTGTAATGTACTTACCCTTCTTGTGATGAAGAGATGATAAAATGCCTATGTGATGAGAGGAAGTGAGGGGAATGATGTTGGCATTGTGATAGTAGGCTACTGTTGACATTCTGAGGATATGTCGGAGGAGGATCATCTGCTTCTGGACTGTGTTGACCATGGGTGACTGAAACCATGGAAAGTGTACGTGTAGATAAGGGAGGACTAACTGTATGTTTTTTTCTTTTGTACCTTAAATATAGGTCATTCATGAGATTCTGTTCCTGGTTTTCTTTCTACTTGGATAATGTAATTGACACTACTGTTTTTAGCAACCAACCATATGTTTATTTCTTTCCACTTATTTTCTTTTGAAATCCAGACTCAAAATTTCAGCCACCTCTTGACCATTTCCCTGTGGATATTTTAATGGTGCCTAACACATTTAAAACTAAATTCAGTGTAATCCTCCCACCCCATTTCATACTCCATTATTCACTATTTCAATTAATGGCACTACTTCCCTCTTAATGGTGTAAATTTGAGCACTAGTTCAATTGTTCCTTCTTTTTCCCCTGCATATGGTAGATGTCCCATAAAAGCTTTTTTTTTAAAAACTTAATAGTCCAGGCTAAACATAATAAATTTATTTTAGTCATTTCCCTTATGATGTGTTCAGATTCATTGCGATATTGATTACTTCCACTACTTGTTTGAAAATGTGTTTTTTAAAAAATTTAACACAATCCTCCACATAGCACAAGGTAAAGAGTATATTTTCCAGATTTGTGTAATAAACTTCTACTTAGTTACTTTTTGTTTTGAGCTTATGTGGCACTGGAAACAAGAATTATTTTTCACATAAAGTACTCTTATGACAGTTTTTATTTCATATATCTATACTATTTAGGAATATCATTCATGAATTTACCTGAAGAACTTCACACTTACTTCCATGAAATTTCATCTAATTGATTTTGGCCAACCATTAATAAGGAAGATATCTTTGAAAGTATCTAATTGACTGTAGTTACTTATACAAGTAGGTTGGATATGCTATTTTTGCTTTTATATATAAAATGTAAAATAAGTATTTTTTCCTAAGATTAGAAAATTAGAATTATGTGATTATGATTTTTAAAAAATAATGAAAAACAAGTGTTCCTCTTAAAATGTCATTTAAATAAAATAGTTTAAACCAATCTTCCTAGTCCCCAGTGTAATCAGCTTGAGAAATAAATACAAAATTTTTAAGTTTTCTAGTTTGTCATATAGTAAAAGTTATTTTATATTTTATCCATCAAATATAGGCAACTTTTGATCACTGTTATTAGTAAGGAAAGCCACAATTACAACTCTCATCTCTGGAAATTCAGTTAAATCGGGGGGTAGTTCTTTTTCTTGATTAAAACATACCAACAAATGTGCACAATCTTATTTCACCATTCACGTTGGTTGGTTAGAATGTGAATTGCTAAGGAGTTTCTAAAATGGAGGCAGTACTTTAGATTGTAAATTTTAATTTATGGGGAATGTTTTTTGTTCCAAAAAAAATTCTTATAATGTAGAATTAAGTGAATTGCCTTGAAGTTATGTTTTTAGTATTTTTGACAGGACACATGAGTAAGAATGCTTATATATTGTACCAATTAAAGACAATTCACATTTGTGGTTTGGGCATAAATGTGTAAAAATTATACCCATCTATCTTATTACATTTCCTCTCTCCTCCCCAAGGACTTTACTATGTACTTTATCTGTAATTGTTGCCAGTTTTCTATCATGTTCCCACTGGGCTTCTGGTGCAAAAAATCTTATCCTCTTGATGACAGAGCTTGCCTGAATGATTTCATGCTCCTAGCATTTTTGTTCACGGGAATTAGGGGCAAAATGTAACTACAGCTGAACAGAACGTCTATTTTTGTAATTTTGGAGTTTAGGCTCTGTTATTGGAACTAAATGAAGAGATGCAGGTGTTCTCCAGTCCAAGCCCTTTGGGAGTTTTGATGGTAGATGCTTGAAAAGAAAATGCATGTGTTTCCAGAGTCAAACAGCAGCTGTGAGACAAGGATTTATGTTTTTCTCAGAACTTTGGGATTTCAAAATGTTACATTTAATCACAAGCACAGAAAGGGGAGCAAATGTTAAAGATGTTACGCATAAAAGTAAGTTTGCTGATCTCTTTACCATACGAACTAGTTGTGGGAATATAGGAGCAAAGTGATTCTTAATCATAATATAAACAATTTCTAAAGGATTAGATAGTTACCAGGACATAGCCTTTTGAGAATGTTGCATTTATAGCATAGAGAATTTTTTTAATCCTACTAATTACTTAAGTTTTCTTTTTCCGTTTAGACATTCACGCGCACACACACTATGAAAGGTTTGGCAGAGTATTTGCCAAATGAGTTTTGACAATAATTATTTTTGGAAAAGTTTTAGTAATACCTTGTAACACAATGTTTAATAGCTTGAAAACACAATGTTTTCAAGTAGAATAACTGTAAATTTCCATCTCAGATAATAAAGGGAATTTACAGATATATTTAAAACATACCTATATTAAAGCTGATATGTATTCGATAGTATTAGTTACTCTGTCTAGAAATTACTCTACATTAATCATGTTTTCCTTTAAAACTTTAAGTTTTTCTCTTGATTCTTCTCATTTCCTACCTTGTTCTCTACACTCAGCTGATCCCTATTAAAATTTTTCTTCAAGTTCTATAAACCTGCGTATGTGCAGTTTTGAAGCTAGGACTGAATCCTTTACCTTGTCCCAGAATGTTCGTGATTGAAATATCTCCTGGATGCCATGATGCTAGAAGTCAGGAACAGGCTCAATAGCAACAGGAAATTACTTTGCTCCTTTGAAAGGTCCCAGATTCTGGAGGGAAGCCAGGGGGAGATATCCCTTGAGACTTGTGGGTGACCAGTTGTTTCCTTCATTTATAGCACAAGGTCAAAATTTTGCATTTTTTTACTGCCTCTATAATAAAAAACTAGCATTCAAAGTAAATAAGTAGTGGCTTCATTTGTAAAAAATTATAAGAAGTGTTTCAGGTTGTAATGGACTTCAAATGAATACTACCAGAAAATGTGTAATGTTTTATATATTTTTATATGAATAAAAAAGATAGCATTATTATTTCAATTTACATTTTAGAAAATATTATGTTTTCAAAGCAAGTTTTTGGCTTTGCATTTCCTATCCAGTTTTGAAGTTGGCTGTATAGTAGCTATCATGTAGGCCAAAAGAAAAGTAGCGGCCTTAGTGAATCAGTAGGAATTGATTTATGAAACACTTAGAAGTGAAATTCATACCAGACTTTGCCACTTAACTCTTCCCTGTTTGTCTCATCCCTTGTAGGAAAAACTTGATTCTGTTGCTTTTACATTTCTCTTGTCAATACAGTATACATAGGAATCATCCTTATGCCATTGCTTTGTTTTGTGAATACATGATAGAGTCAGCTATCTATTAATGTGGGAGAGTTTAAGCACTTCTTTGGGAGTCTTGTTTCTTTTATTTTCACCTTCCTCTGACTTTAGTCCTTACTCTTCCTCCTTGTTTGCTTTCTCCCTTCCCAATCAGTAACTCCCTTCTAAGCAGCACCACAGTACTTGGACCATACCACATGACAGACCCAACTATAAGATTTCTTCCTCTTGAGAAACTGAGTTCTTAAGGGATCATGACATGTACATGATAGGTATTTGGTACATGCAGGATGGCCCAAAGGAAATTATTTTTTGCCATTTGGGTATAGCCTTGTTGTCTACAGGCCCACATCATTTTATTTCTAAATTGGTCTGTGGGGGGAAATATGGTTTGGCTCCAGTGTGTTAAAGAATAATTAAAAAAAAAATACCATTATGACTCTTGTGTAGATATAAAATGGACAGATGTTAAAGATTATTAGCATCATTATCAATGAAAGAACCAAGCACATGTTACAACCAGATCAAGGAGAACTAAAGATAAGAAACAGAGATCAGTAATACTGTAATAAATGTGTAATAATGTGTAATAAATACTGTAATAAATGTGGAAAGGGACACAAAACTAGCTTCTTCCATAGTGGGGAAAGACAGTCAGTTGAACTTCTACATGACAGTTTATTTACATCTCTAGTCAAGAATTGCTTTGCATTGCTCTCAGTTACCTACAATGTTACAGTTTTTAAGAAAGCTCAAAGGCAGTGAAAGGTGCACAGTCTATAGATTCAGACTCCGATAACCTGGAGTGTACTCAAAACAATGTGGAGCTTTTCATTGAAGCACATTTTTTTTCCTACAAGCCTTACTAAATTCCAGATGGCTAGGCTATTTTTAGCTATGGGTGGTTTAAATATAGAGGCAGGTCAGAAGTAATTTTGTGAGGCAAAGATTCAGTACATGGAGAGAAAATTAAAGGGAAATAATGCCACCGGCAGAGGGCAGTGATGAAGTAACAGTTTCCTCATGTTCAAAGGAGGTATTGATTGTTGAGTAATTGTGGGCTAATTCTGTAGACTGTAACTTGAGTTAACTTTTGAAACCTTGTCATATTAAGTTCTCTTCAGCCAGGTGTTTTGTCAGTACCTACAACTTACCAGGCAAAAAGGTGTTTTGTTTTTGTTTTGTGTTAATTAAATAAATAAAATGTTCTAACCTGACTTTTAAGTATATAATGTGTTCTAATTTATTAAAAAGCTTTCCCATGGAACAGATTCATACAACAAATATTTGAATATGTACTGTGTGTCAGGGACTGCTATAGGTATTAGAAAGAGGAGGGGAGCGTGTGTGTGTGTATACAAGAGAGAGGAGTTCCCGAAAGTCACAGAGGTACCGTTCTCTTGATTGTAACATTTTAATTTTAGTTGGTAATTTATTATATTGAATTTTTTCTTATGAGAATTAAATCTTTTTTTTTTTTTTTTGTAATGATCTTATTTATTTGAGAGGGGGAGTGACTGAGAGAGAGCACACAAGCTGGGGAAGAAGCAGAGGGAGGGAGAAGAAGATACCTTGCTGAGCAGGGAGCCTGATGCGGGGCTCATTCCCAGGACACTGGGATCATGACCTGAGCCGAAGGTTGACACTTAACCGACTGAGCCACAAAGGTGCCACAAGAATTAAATCTTTTATGTCATGTTAGCTAAACTAGAAGATGCTTTCTTCAAATGTAAAAATTATGTGTTATCTGATTTTTTTTCTGCTGAAAATATAGAATTTTGAAATAATATGAAAGTGCAAGATTATACTGAAGTTCTGCAGAACTCAGTTACAGATAAATACCAAAAACAAAAATATAAATGTATCACAGCAAAATGTCCAAAGGAGACAAAAATAAGAAACAAATGATTAAAAACGCATGAAAAACTCAAACTGATAACTAGTGAATGAAATGGATGTTAAAACAATCATAAGGGACTCTTTTGCCTGTCAAATTGATATGTAATAAATTATAAAGCTCAAAGCTGAGAAATTTCCGAGATGAGTACTTTCATAAATGTCTGGTAGGACCATGAATTGGTACAAACTCTCCAAAAATCAATTAAAAAATTATTAAGGACCTTAAGAGTAGGCATCCTTTATAATCCCATTTTCAGACTATATTCTAATTGAGTAATCTAAGATCCATTTACAGACTTGAATCTAAGGCATAAGGGTATTCACGTCAATTTAGTTAAAATAATCATAAGTCATCCTTGTGGTCTACTAGTAGGCAAATTATAAAATAGAGTATATCCATAGAAGGACATCTTTTATATCAGCCAATAGAAAATATATATTATAGAAAATATTCATTTTTTAAAAGATTTTATTTATTTGTCAGAGTGTGGAAGCAGGGAGAGCTTCAAGCAGAACAGTCAAAGCAGGCAGAGGGGGAAGCAGACTCACCACTGAGCAAGGAGACAGATGCAGGACTGGATCCCAGGACCCTGGGATCGTGACCTGAGCCTGAGGCAGATGCTTAACTGACTGAGTCACCCAGGTGTCCCAAAATATTCATATTAAAAGCTTATGTAGAAAATAAAAATATAAACCTACAACTGATAAAGTTATATGTAGCTTTAAAATTTTTAAGCATATGAATACATGTTTACATATACTCATGCATTAATGTTCATAGAAAATTACTGAATTTTGTGACTATCAGTGCTTGATGGGATTATGAGTCATTTCTCATTCATATTTATACTCTCCTGTAGTATTTGATGTTTTCTGCAAACATAAATACTTTTAAATAGTTTTTTTCCAAAATACTTATTTACAACTAAGTTGTTCATAGGTTATTATGATTATTTTCCTTACAAGTAGGCATTCCTGCACATTAATTCTTATATAACCTTTAATATTTAAATAAAATTTCAATTTGAAAGCACATATGTGCCCTGAAAGCCACAGAGTGTACAGTTTAGTTTTTACAGGGGTTTTGGGGCTCTTAGTGTATAATACTGAATAAAATACCAGATTTCAATTCAGCATAATTTGGATTTCTTCTTAAGTAGTTTTAGTCCAGTGAGTAAAATGTTTAAAATCACTTTATTTTTTCTATAATTTATTTTCATTTATGATTAAAATATATTTTTTCTTTAAATATAATTGAAATTTTATTTCATCATTAGTCAGCTCTCTGGGATAGTACAAAACAAAACCTTCAATTAATTTGATATAAGTGTTCACTTGAAAATTAGCTCTTTAAAATATTTGAATGCATTTCTTATATAGGAACAAAGAATTGTCATAGGTGAAATCCAAGGCCAACTCAAATTTTTTGTTAAACTCAACAATGAAGTTGAGATACTCTAAATTTTTAATGAAAAGTAGAAGGAATTAGAAATAGTACTTGGGGCGCCTGGGTGGCTCGGTGGATTAAAGCATCTGCCTTCAGCTCGGGTCATGATTCCAGGGGACTGGGATCAAGCCCCACATTGGGCTCTCTGCTCAGCGGGGAGCCTGCTTCTTCCTCTCTCTCTCTGCCTGCCTCTCTGCCTACTTGTGATCTGTATTTGACAAATAAATAAATAAAATCTTTTTTAAAAAAAGAAATAGTACTTTATTTAAGAATAAATAAATAAACTTATATCTGAAGTCATTGTATTTAAGATAAAATAGACTTTAGGAGAATGGAATAGTAAAAAGATACTTTCAGAGAGACATTTAAAGATATTTATTGGCATTTCATGGACATCAGAGATTGATAACAGTGCAGCTTTGTGTGGTTTTTAGTCTGATTTTAAGTTTTACTCTGATTTTGTAGCTGACCATTGAACACAGGGTTTTGGGGCATTGATTCCCCACATTAGTAAATCCATGTGTAACTTGGCTCCCCCCAAATTTAGCTAGGTTCGCCAGGAGCCTTACTGATACCATAAAGAGTTAACACATATTTTGTATGTTGGATGTATCATAATGTGGTATCTCTCCTTATGGGATGGGGCAGCCTAGTTGGGTGGAACCAGCAGTGCAGGTGGTGAAAGAACTCACCTGAGGCCCAACAAAGGAGATAGAAGTTTATTGAATGCACCTCAGGGGGAGTGGTGGGCAGGACAGCAGAGGAGAGACTCTCTGCCAGGATGCAGTAAATGGGGACTGTATTTAGAGAGAAGGACCTATGGGTACATAGGAATTTTCTTTTTTTCCTTTTTTTGGTTTTTTGTCGTTAATTGTGCCTGATTGTAAGTAGCCCATTGGTTAGTTAGAGCCTTTTTTTTTTTAATACCCCCCCCTTTTTTTAAATACTTAACAAATTTGCATGTCATTCTTGCACAGGGGCCATGTTAATCTTCTCTGTATGGTTCCAATTTTAGTATATGTGCTGCTGAAGCAAGCACAAGGGCCTGTGGATTTTTGAAATAGGTCCCTTGCTGGGCCTGTCTGTATCAGCCAGGGGGTTGGAGTCACTGTTGGCCCTTTTGCCTTGTTCTATAATCCATTGTTTAAGCCTGTTGCCCAGAAGGAGCCTTTACATTATATATTGTGTTCTGACAATAAAGAAGGCTAGAGAAAGAAAATGTTATTAAGGAGATCATAAGGAAGAGAAAATACATTTATAAACTGTTATATTTATTGAAAAAATTTGCATGTAAGTGGACTGACACAGTTCAAACCTGTGTTCAGGGATTAACTGTAGTTTTTTTTTTTTCCTTCACTCATGTATTACATATGACTACTAGCTATGATTGGGGTTAATTCTGGACTGCAGTAGAGAAATAAAACATTTTCTTGGAGTGACTGGATAGGAAGTAGGAGAGGAACAGGAAAAAGAAAAATCAAGAATTTAAAGTTCCCCCAAATATGAGCATGAAATTTTCTGTTATAATGAGTTACAGTTGATGAAAGGCAGGCAGAATTTATCATTGGGGGAAGAAAGGAAGTGATGGGCAGCCACTGAATGGAGGGGGAAGGAAAAATATGCAACTTTAAACTAGCAGTTACTGGGTAAGAGGTGTTCCCCCCCTTAAATCAATTGGATATTGTTAAATTATTAATTGCCTGTTACCCTTAAAATAAGATTTTGTTATAATTATTAATCTTGTGTAGGATAAATTTTCAGGGAGAGAAGAAAAGAATAAAGCAAACATTTTTGGGGTGGTCAAATGTCCTCAGGGTCAAGAGGTCTGACTCCTGTCTGATGTTCTTTTTATTATGTATATTCATTTAAAGGACCCTTTTCAGGTAACCAGGTAGTTATCTTCATTCTTTCAGCACAACTTACTTTGTACTAGCACTGTAGGATATAAAGATGAAAAAGACCCCTTTTACTTATTAATGAGCTTATAGTTCATTGAGGATATATATATATATCTGTATATATATGTAAAGCATATAACTAAAAGGTATTAAAACATCATTATAAAACAAGGTAGTATGGATTCACATTGAAGGAAGCTTTTACTCAGACTTGGGACTTGGGAAAAATTTCCTGGACTCAGTCCGCATCTAAGATAAGAGCTTAATTATGAGCTAGAGGAGAAACAATGGATCAGGTTTCGGGAACCTGCAACTAAGTTCACTGGAATGGCAGAATGGAACAGGAGTGTGATAAGAGTTAATGCCTGATGAGATCAGCAATCTCTGGACTATGAAAAGCCTTGAAAGCCATTAAAAGTTTTGGACTGAGTGCTAAAGAGAGCATTTGGAACTTTTTATCGTATTTATACTTCAGAAACCAGTTTAAGGAGCAGGGTGGTTGAGGGTAAAAGACAGGAGGCAGGGCAGGTAGGAGAATGTTGCAATGAAGAAAAGGGTAATGTCAGTGAAGAGAGTTACACATACTTGTGGGATTGTAATGTGTTGGCATCAGTAGGAGTTGATGGTTAATCCAAGATGATGGCTAAGGGAAAGGGCACAGTAGGTAAACCCAGGGTCCTAGTTTGAAGAGCTGGGTACACAGTAGGGCCCCTTTCACTGAAATGAGGAACAAAGGAACAGGAATCAAGTTTTATTTAGGGTGGTAGAGGCAATTGTTATAATGCTAATTTTTTTAGTTCTTCCTGTGTCGAAGGAATTATTCCAAGCATTTTAACTCAGAGCCCAAGCAGTTTGACTTTAGAAGTTATATTCTTAACCATTACACCAAAGAGCAAAGACTATGGAGAAATTCAGACCCTAAGTCATTGATTATTCAGTTAATTGAGTTCTATTTAGTTTTATTTATTAGCTGCTAGCTGCAGGCACAACACTGCTAGCGGCTGATAAAATGATATTCAGTACAGAGCCCCATTAAGTTGTATACACATGCAGCTAATTCTAAGAACAAGCTTGCCAAATGCTGCAATTGGTTGGGAGAAGTGTACTATTTGAAAATAGAGAAGAAAGGTTAATTTGAATCAAGAAGGGAGGATTTAATGATATTAGCAAAGGTTTTTCAAAGAGGGTTTGCTGGAATGATAGAATGCATATGAGATGAAAATTTATTGTTTAAGCACTACAAGTACTATACTGTTTAGTTTTAGATGTTTGGTAATTATTCAAGGCTGTATTTTTGTGAAAGTGTAAAATGTGTAATTGTTAAAAAAGTATTTAGTATATATTTATGGTGAAGTAGTATTCTTTTTAAAGTATTTCAGTATGTTCAGACAACTATAATCAAAAAATTGTATTTAAAATGTTTTATTTCATAACGTAATTATAAAATATAAAGTATTTAGGATATTATTACTGTTTTTGTTTTCTCATACAAATTTTTAAAGTTAAAATAAGAATTGGGGCAATTTGATTGTATTTAGTTTTTATGTGGTTTAGTTTGGAGTTAATTATTAAGTAGAACTTGATTTTTAGCCTTAGAAAAACAAATGCAGAAGTTAATAAGCCCCCTCCCCTTTTTTACTGGATTCATTGTTAACAAAGCATAGCATAAGTAAGTCTCAGTCAGCCTGTGAAAAGGGTGACTTAACACAACTGTTGATGCATTTGGAGTGAAACATCTTTATCAAGTTAATACAAGAAGCAGTCATGCCCTACTTGAATTACTCATTTATTATAGCTGAACAGCAGCCTGCATGTGGACTTTGAAATCCTGGGAATATAAGATGCCTACATACATCCAAATGTTGAAAGCCTTTACTCCTCGGCAGCTGGAAAATGTTGAGCTCTGTTGTCATCCATTAGTTTTTGGCCTTCAGGGAGATGTGATCAATTTAATTACCAACCAGCTTTATCCATTACTTTTAATGACTGTAGCCTCTGAAGTAAACCTCTGAAGTTTGTAGCTTAAATGATCATATTTAGATATTGTATATTTAAAATTTATAAAAATTAAACACATAGACCTAGATAATTATACTTTGCTTATATGTTTGCCATATGTACTCAGATCCCTAAAAATAAAAAATAATTTAAATATATTAATAGAAGTTAGCTTATTTACTTTAAATGAAGTAAAAAATGTGTTTGTGTTTAAGAGTAACAAAATACGCTCCACGTATTTGCTGTTCTGGGGTAAATTTTATATATTATGGGACGCCTGGGTGGCTCAGTTGGTTGGACGACTGCCTTTGGCTCAGGTCATGATCCCGGAGTCCCGAGATTGAGTCCCGCATCAGGCTCCCAGCTCCACGGGGAGTCTGCTTCTCCCTCTGACCTTCTGCTCGCTCATGCCTCTCTCTCGAATAAATAAATAAAATCTTTAAAAAAATTTATATATTATATCCATTTGTGCACAAAATTTTTACATTTCCTAAAATACAGTGTGGGTTATTTTTAATCACAATTATTTATAAACAAAACTGTTAATAGTTATTTGTGCTTTTTGTTTATCTTCTTTTCAATACCATTGTGATGCCAAGTCCAAGGGGGATATTTAGAAAATATCATGGGGTGATGGAGCATTACCAAGAGAAATTAATGTTATATGAAGAAATGTAGCTCTAACACTGAGGCTATTACTTGTGAATTCCAGTTCTAACTCTGGAACTCATTCTTTATATAAATCACTTGGTCTCACGTTGACTGTTTCTTAGTCTATTAAATGATTGCAGTAAATATCTTTGTGTTGACTGTCCCTTGTATAAAGACACTCCTTTAAAGAGGTCACCATTCATGTTACAAACCAAGGGAATTTGCTTGTTATTGTTATTTATTACAGTGTTTTTTAGGTAGATGATAGTAAAATCTTTTTAACAAAATTGTGTTATGACAGTATTCAACATATAGATGTAAAAATGAGAAAAACACCCTTTGGCTAAGTTGATGGCTATAAAACAATATTGAAGGTACCATGTTTGACTAGTTTGTATGTTTAAGTTGATGTGTTAAAATATTTGTCATGATTAAAAAGTGTGAGATATCCTCACTGACAGACAATTGATGTTCATATATTCAGAGGCATTGTGCTGGTGCTATACTGGGAAGAGTTTGCAAAAATAATAACTAAGCAGTAGAAAAAAGGGAGATCTATCAGAAAGTAATAGATTGTTAATACATATGATAGTTATTTACTTAAGTAATGACTTTATGTACAGATTAATGATATGCTTCTGATCAATATAGTTGGAAAAGAAGTAATGAGAGACGCATATTTTGGAATGTGTTATTAAAAAGGTTAAATATTAGTTTTTTTGGTCAGAAGGGTCCTGTTCTGAATTTGGAAGAATGAATATAAGTGGTCATAAATCATGTCAAAATCAAAGCAACAAAATATGTATATAGGTGTATAATATAAATAAGTGTTAACACTAAAGATGGGTTTAGAATTGAGTCACTTGACTTCTTTGTAGTTCTCTTAATTTTGTTTTCAGGTACTACATCTGTACTTCGATGGCATTTCTGTGCCAGACCAGGTCAAGATAGGAAGAGCATGTGTTGTTCTAGTACCCATACATTTTTAATAAACTTGTAATTGTGTTTTAACTTTTGGGGGCGGGGGTAAAATTTGAAAACTTGTGTAGCTATTTTTGTTTTTATAAAGCTAACAAATGGTTTTTTTGAAAAAAATTATATGGATTGATTATGTTTCTAAGGGCTTATATAACAGATATCATTACTCACCATGTTCATATTGAATAATATGTAAAATCATGTGCTAATTCATTCTTCTCAAAATGAAAATGCTCTTTTATTATGATATTTAATGCAAAAATTCAAACACAATAGAAAAATGTATAGAATTATTAGCAATTATCTGAGATACCATGACCTAAAGATTAACTAGTGTTGATATTTTGACACACATGCTTTTGGATACTTTTTATATGATTACATGTATAAATACATAATCCTGCATGAGTAATTTTCATATCATATATTCTCTTCTGTACCTGCTTTTTCACTCTCCCGTGTTTTAAAGCTGTCTTTCTATGATAAATACAGCTTTTCATCCTAATTTTACATGACATTGTAGCATCCTGTTACATGCCAACATATATAATTAATTTCCTCATGGTAGATAGTATGATTGGTGGGTATTTGAATTTTTCTAATTTTGTACTAATAAAAAAAGATGATAGGAATAATTTTGTTAACATTCATCTTTGTGAACTTGCCTAAGTAATTATTAAAAGCATATTTTGGTGTATTATTTTGCACTTGAGAATGACATAAGTTTATTTTTCAAATACTTAATTAGAGCTAAACAATTCTAACTACAAATTTTAAAATGCAGATGGTTAACTTTGCAGAGAATTCAAATGAGTTTTTCTTGTCTTTGTCTTAATACATTATTAACAGTAAGATTCTCTTTTTTTGTTTTTTGAAACTTCTGAGAGGTCATGCAAATAGCTCAGTCATTGACATGTAAATTATTTTTTTCAAGAAGGTTTTAATACTTTACTCAGAATTATTTAGTAGATCATTTCTTTAATTTCATTTGCAGCATCATTTAGGAGAAGATTGGACTTTAGAATTGGGCAAACTTGTCAAATATGTATTTGCTTTTACTCTTGTTGTACTTGGAAAATATACTTAAATCTCCCTGAGTTCATTTTCCCATATGTCAAATATATAAAACAAATCCACTCACTTGTAGGGTTTGTTTTGAAGATTAAAAGTAGTAAATATAAAGAGCTAGCACCTACTACTTAATTTTAACTAAGCCTTACAAAAACTTACTTATGTGAAGTACTTTATGCAGTTTTGGCAATTTTTTTTATTACTAGTGTTTTTTTAATTTTCATTAACAGAATGATTCCACATTTAATGTGAATTTATGTTTTTAGTTTATGCTGCTAAATTTGTAGATTCTTAGTCTATCCTTACATTAAAAAAAATTGGAATTAACATTAGCTAAGTAGTTTGCTTTGCTGTTTTGATACATGATTGTGTAACTATATATAAACTGATCTAGAAGGAGCGTGTGCCACAAAGAAAAGTTTTATTTACAAGATCAGACTTGTATGTTTATAAATCTTTAAATCTTTAAATCTCCTTTGGAGTCCTGTCCTTTGATATCCTTCCCTGCAGCTGTCTTATTTTAGATCTCTAAGCAAATCGTGTGTGTGTGTGTGTGTGTGTGTGTGTGTGTGTGTGTGTTGTGTTGTGTGTAAAGCCACGGGTGAACACAGTTATGCAGTATTCCGTAAGTTCACATGCTCTTGTTTGATAATCTCTCTCTTAACTCTAGTTCCGAAATACTATCCAAGCTCCCCTATCTCTGGCTATACCTCAGTGAATAGCACATGTGCCATTAATCTGCACTTTGGTAAACAGGTCACTCATTCTAATTAATTTTCTGTCAACTTTTGAAAAATAATTTGTCAGTTAAAAATCTCAGAGCATTGGCTATAGAATAAATACTGCAATAGTGTGTGACTGCAGCATGGTAACATTGTTATGTTGGGTGTCTTCTGTATCCCCAACAAATGATTCTTTGAAATCTGCTTAGACGTTACCCAACACAGTGAGTAGTAACTTAAAGTTGTTGCTGTACCCACAAATCAGTTTGTGACCAACTCTGGTAGATGTTTGAATGAGTACAGGTTTCCAGATCCCAAATGCATTGTTCTTTCCCACCTAAGTGTTACGAAAGGGAGTTGACTTGCAGATATGATGGCTTTTTCTGTATTTCCTTACTAGTTTTCCTTTTCCTTCACCTACCTGCCCTAGTGCTGGTCTCAAACCTCTATCATTTTTGGCTATTTGTCGCTATGTGCTGTGTACCTCAAGTATTCTGTGTGTGTGTGTGTACCTCACATATTCTTAACAGGGAAATGGGAATATTAATAAATACTAACCTACTTCATAGGGTTATTGAAAATATCAGCTATGTTAATATAGAGGTCATTTTTCATAAATTAATTTCTGTGCATATAATTAAAATATTAAATGCTTTTATTGGGTGCTCATTAATGTCAGGCACTGTTTTAAGGGTGGTGTATCATTTTAGCATAGTAACTCCATTATGGAACAGGAACTTTGTTTTTTAAAAAAGTTGAAAGTAGTAATTGTTATGTGATCCATAACACATATGTAAGATGAGGCAGAACTTGAATTTGAGGTTCTCAGCTTTATCTACATCTAAAGATTTGTGAGAGAATGTACATTTATGTTTTATGTTTAAATAAAATGTTTAAGGTATAGTTAGTGACTTCTTGATTTAACTGATTATATTTTCCCATCTACTAAAATACTACTCATAGTATCAAGCAGAGCTGTAGTTCTCTCTCTCTCTCTGTGGCTCCTTACTTCAGCTGTCTCTGAGGGAACTCAGTCTAAGAAGGTAGGGTCATCCAGTTTTCTGCTGAACCAAGACTGCTATCAAGATACCATTCAGGGGTTTGAAAAGAGTGAATTTTCTGCCCATTAGTATCCTTACCTGGCTATTGCTCCATAGTCCCTGTTCAGATTGCTAGGACAATCCCCAGTTACTTTAAGTCATTCCTGGTGCTTCATATTAGCATTTCAGTATTTTGATGCCGAATACAAGTAAAAATTAGGCCATTTGAATAACATGATGAAAAGATCTTAATTTGTCATTTAAAAGCAGCTGAGAAAGAGAAGCGATAGAGAAAGCCGGGTTATTTTGCAAAATTGATGCTAGGGACAATGGGCACACATTTCCAATCTGGTTCAGATTTCCTTGTAATTCATACTGCTCTTTAACTTCATCACTCCCTGAATTTTCTCTGTAGTGATACCACCATTGAAGAAATTGAAGTGTCATTAGGAATGAAGAATGTTTTAAATATTTTGAAATCTCTTGCATTCTAGGATCAGTGAATCCAAACGTGAAACTCTAGTAGTGATAAGATTTTGAAGCAGCTACAGAAATTCTGTGTGTAGCCTCCTACACAGTGCAGCTTGAGAGCGCTTGTTTCTTTTGTGTGATTACTTGGTTCTGAGTGTGGCTCAGTGCCTGAAAGATTCTCATTAAGTAAAGATATGGTAGGGATTTCTCACTAGGAAGATCTGCTTTTCCATTAATGCTCATACCTACTTACTTGTTTCTATTTGTAGTTCTCCATAGCCTCTGAGTAAATTTTGATGTTTGCATAATCCTAATTTATTAGAGTAATATCATTTATGACATATGGCATAGTATAGTGGTTAAAAGCACGAGCTTTGAAATCAAGACTGATTCCTGGTTCCACTATCCTATCTCTATGATCAATGGCAAATTTCTCGACTCTTCAGTAATTTTGTTTTCTCATTGGTAAGATAGGAATAATAATAGTATCTATGTGATAGGCTTGTCATGAAGATTAAGTGAACACATGTAAGTAAAGCATTTAGAATAAGATTTGGTACATACAAATGTCAGTAATTATTTGTAATGACGGAAGTATATCTGGAACTCAAAAAACCCCAAAAAGTAGTCCCTATTTCCTGGTTTATCTGAAATCACTTGCTATGAGAGGATATTCAGGTAGAAGGAAATTTCAAAGGACAATTTTAATGAAGCTCATATTTTGTTGGCATATATGATTGCTTTAAAAGAAGACCATTTTCCCCCCTAGAATAAAGCATTAATTCTAGTGGCTAAAAGGAGTTGATACTATATGTTCAGCAATGGATTGTTCCAATCAGTTCTATAAAGATAAAATGTTAAATTTGTACTGTCTCTTAACATTCATAGTGCCAACATTTTTCTTGAGCAGCAACTGAATCTTTGGTTATCTGTGAAAAAATTTCTTTTGGATAATTCACAGGCATGTTAGACTCAGCACTTCTAACTTCATTTCTCCCATTTTACTTCAAGCTTGCACTTTGACCTGTATTCTTCTATATTGTTGAGTGATGGTATTACTAGTCCAGTCAGAAACCTAGGGATTGCCCTAAACTTTTCCCTTCCTCCATTTCTCATCTTTCCTGTTTGTGCAGTCACCAAATCCTAAGGCTTCTCTATAAAACTTTTCCTGTGAGACAAATCTGATCCTTTCACTTCCTTTGAAAATATTCTTCAATGACTCCCTCACTGCTTTCTGGATAAAGTTCACAGCCTTTTTAGCAGTATTTACAACTCTAATATCATATAGTGTTTTCATATGCACACTGTTCTCCCACTATGTGGACCCATTTTCAGTTCCACAAAATGCCATTTTCATTAGTGTATACAATTCCAGTGCATGGGAAGCTCTCCCTGCTTTTCTCTTCCCTACTCTTCCTTTTCTCTTCCCTACACTTCAACTGAAGCACTACTTCCATTGAAAACTGATTTGAAAATTTATTTTGCAAATAAATAAGGCACCTAAGGCAAGCTAGGTTTCCCTCGTGTTTGCTTCTTTGCATTCTATAACCTCTTCTGGATATTTTATGAAAGCAGTTACCAAAATTATGACTAATTTTTGTCAGAGTCTTCCACTAAATTATGAGCAACCTAAGTACAGGGACTCTGTCTTATTTATTTTATTTATTTTTATTTTTTAAAGTAGGCTGTACACTCAACCTGGGGCTTGAACTCAACACCCTAAGATCAAGAGTGGCATGCAGATTGAGCCAGCCAGGTCCCCCTCTTATTTATTTCTTAAAGGTTAGTATTTAGGTTTAGGTATATGGTTGATGTTCAACAAAAGTTTGTTCAATTACAAAATAGTTTTGAATGAGAGTAACATCTTTGATAATGGTCACCTGTTAAGTTTGTCTTTAATGGGAGATAATGAGAATTGATTGCTAATAGTTATTCTCAAGAGGCAAAGATAAGGAAATGGACCGAAAGCCCAGCTTTTGCCCATTAGTCATTCTGTGCATTTCTTCCTGTTATTTATTTACCACTTTGACAATAACAGTTCTTTCTTGTCTGTTCTCATGAGTACTAGTCACTGTCAAAAGTGTCTCTCTGGGTGCCTGGCTGGCTCAGTAGAACATGCAACTCGATCTCAGGGTCATGAGTTCGAGCCCCATCATGGGCATAGAGCTTGCTTAAAGTGTCTCTCATTTAGCCTACTTTAGAGCATCACTCTGTTTAATTCTTGACTTTTTTATTTTAGTAATACATATTTGTTGATTTTGTTTTATCAGATGACTAGAAAAATAAAAGTTTCCCTCCAGGTATTGCATTTTCATTGTAATAAATGCGAAGATGGTTCCTTGAGCTGATTTAAGGGCATTTGGCAAATTGGTTAGAAGTCTAGTCCTTGGAAGACATGAAGTCAGCGATTGGCATTTACAGGATAAGAGGTTAGATAGACAGGATAAATACGTTAGTTAGGGAGTTTTCCCTGGGAGTGGGTAAGGCTGAGAATCAGAGTACAGAGGTCAGGGCTTTGTGGACAAGAGGTAAAAGTGGTATCTAGAGTGCAAGAAAGGCTAATGTGGTAGGGATTATATGTCTTCATTATTATTTAGGGGTATCTGACTTCAGCGGGAAGAGAATGTTGTTTAGGGGAGGCTGGCCTTGGGTAGCAATGAATTCTTGTTAGAAGTTGATAAGAGCTTAAAAAAAGTGGAGCACCTTAGTTCTGGTAGTGGATGGGATACAGTTATGTTTATTGTACTGACACTACTTGGCTCAAGACTGTTTTTGCCTGTGAATAACCTAGTTTAACCTAGGCCTTAACTAAAAGTAAGAGACTAATGTTCAGATCTATTAAGTGAATAAATATGAGTAGTTTTCTGTGCCATTGGCGGAACAAATTAAACTTTCACTGGTTGAATGCTTACACCTACACATATAGTGTGGGAGGATTATCAGCCAGTTTGTCTTATTGGCTTATTGGCAGCAGAAAACTCTTAAACTGAGTTTTCCCATGGAAGAAGTATCTTACTTGAAATCCCAGAACTTTTACTAAAAAATTTATGACGTGGGATGACAGTAAATTACAGAAGAATCATCAAAGCAAGTATGTTATTAATTGACAATTTATTGACTTCATCCCCCGGGCCAGTTTAAAGAAAAGGGAGGGAGGGTTAGATTTCAAGCTACACTTTGAATGCTGTGTGAGGTCTGTTTGAGATATTTCAGTTAGGCTGTGATTAATTAACTCAATTAAACAAGTATTAGTACATGAGTAAAAGAACACTCTCTTATGGATCTGTCAAAGAGGTAATAATGGGTTCAGTACTGATAAAATTGTGAATCTGAATCTGGTTAACATTAAAGGGCACACAAAAATTCACCTGTCATCTTTAATCTTTTGATAAAGAGCAACAGTAATTCAGAGTTTTATATATGTATTCTATATTTTTTCTTGTATGGATAGGTTTGCATATTCATTTGAGTTAGAAACAATGGGATTAAGCTTTAATTTCCCTTTTAACTATATTTTAAAATGTTAACTTGTCAGTTTGACTTTTAAAAATTGTTAAAAATCACTATCCTTGGGCTTTACAGCTTGTGCAGTTATATAATTTATAGAAAATGACGCACATAAAGGCAAAGAAGGGTTTTGAAACTTTCCATCTTAGTTTACTTCTTAAGAAAGACATGCTTCCAATTTATGAACAAGGAAGTATAATTTCTGAGCTAGAACTTTGGTTTTTTTCTTTTTCTTTTTTGAAAGCCCCTGAATGTTGAGATACTGAGTCTCTTTTTGTCTGTTCCCTAACTATAATTTCATTTGTTCCTGTTAATTCTGAAAACACTTATATACTATAATGACTGCTTATTAGTTTTACAATTTTCTATGTTTTAACATCTCTTAAATTTAGAGGAGTCCTTGTATAATCTGTTTTTTCTAGCTATTGCTAACAGCCTGAGTTGAGGTCATGTTCTGCCAGAGAAGATATCAGTTTGCTTCTGCTACTAATCTGGTGGCACTACAACTTGAGACGACCGTAAGTTAAGTTGTCTGGTTGAGGATTTTTTGGACTTCACTTGTAGTGTATATTCAGACAGCAAATCTACATGAATACTAGTTTATGGTTCAAATTCCCAAAGATCTTTGGATCTCTGCCCAATGTACAACTTAAGTCAAACTATCTTTCTGCTTGGTGGCTTTATTTCTTATTTCCTGTTACACCGGCAGCTTTGATGTATCAACTTTATGCAATACTTTTCTATTATACTTCATCAGATAATTAATAATATCTTAGATATAATAAAATATAGGGTCAGTGATGTAACCAAAAAGCAGCTGCATGGAGGCAATAGGAAATGGTTCATGGCCTTGGAGCAACTTCACTGGTGGCATAGAATGAACTTTGAAGGTCATCTTTTGTGGCTAAAAGTATTAATGGCTCCATCTGTTGTATTGCTTGCCATATTTATAAGCAAGACCTTTTTGATTGTGATCCCAGATCTGGAATACAGCATAGCGTATCTTGCGTAGTCATTGAGTGAGAAGCCTTTGACCTGAACTTTAGGAAAAAAGTCTAGAGAAGCTGAACCACTAAATCATATAACCAGTGGCACCTTAGTCTTATCTGTGAAGTGAGAGGTATTGGAAGGCTTCTATAAAACAAGGATTTGCAATGGGGCAAATTTTTAACTACTTCTGTTAAAAATGTTTTGGGGCATCTGCGTGGCTCAGTTGATTAAGGGTCCAATTTGTGATTTTAGCTCAGGTCATGAACTCTGGATTGTAAGATTAAGCTGTGCATCGGGCTCTGGGCTCGGTGTGGAGCCTACTTAAAATTCTCTCACTCCTTCTCCCTCTGTCCCCCCCTTGCCTCTCTTTAAAAAAAAGAAATAAATAAAAATGTAAAAAGTTTTATCATAATCTAGGTGTATGTACCACAGCTATGTAAAATCCATAAGCTAGTAGAGGATATTTGTTTCCTTTAGACATACATATATTTCTAAACAACTGTTGTATTTTGTGTTAGGAAAATTAGGGGACCCTTGGAAAATTTAATTTACCATTAACATTTTAAACCTTGACTTCAGGTTTCAAACTCAGATATTAAGCTGTTGCCACTGTATGCCTGCTCTAATTTACTCCCTCTGCAAATTAAGACTTCATATTGGATAGGAGTAATATTTGGGTCTACATATTCAGTCAAAAAAATTGTGAGAAAACATTTATAAAACAGTTGTATGGGATTATTCAGTTCACAAATATACTGATGTTAAATAAGAATGCTGTGGAATCAGTTACCATTCTGTGAACATTTATTGGACACTTAATCAGGAACTACAATAAACAAAAGAGATATTGACCTACTCCAGTGATAAAATATAGCTTCTATATAGTACCTTTCGTTTAGCTATTCCTGTCCTGCACACATCTCATCTTGAGACAGAATAAACATATTTGAAATCTAGAATAAGGGACTTTAGTTCAATATAAGGAACTATCTTGCAGTTGAGGGTAACATACAAAAAATCTTCATGAGTAGAGTTGATTCTTATAATTAGGATGGTTCTGATTGTGTTACAGTGAGGCCAAGAATATAGCCTAATTGTGTCACAATTAGGGGCACAATGATAAAGTGTTGTGGTTGTCAATCCTATCAGATCTAATGCCCCTTTCTATGACTGGTATTTTCTAAGGCTTTTTACTATCTTGATGTAAAATTCATAGTTAATGTACCTTTTTAAGCTGATAACTTATGGAGAAATCAATATAATACTGTAATCCTATTAAGGGAGATATAAGAGCAAAGTAATTTATATATTTTTAATATTTAGAATGTAACTAGAAGGCGTGATAAGATATTTTGTCTGCAATGTGTGTTACATTGGGACATTTACAAGTGCTGCCTGCCTACATGTTTGATAAATTGGCAGTGCACACATTCAAATGAAGTAGTCATGAGTGATTTTCTGAAATGGTAATGCGTCTTGGTCAAATTCTCAGTGATTGATATTTTTTCTCCTGCATAATGATAGTGAAATTTCTGGAACTCTTGGGGGTTTTTAAAAGTGGGTGAAAACCACTCTGGGTTTTGATGTAAAATGGAGTTAAATTCTAGGTTCAAGTAATCATGAACAAATTTTTCATTCACACGAGTGCCTGGCAGGATGTTTGAAAACTGTGGAGGATGCAGGACCATTCTTTGTTGTATTGAGCATTGAACAGCTTTTAACAATCTTAGTTGATACCTGATGTCTGTAGTGTCTCCTAATGATTGTGACAACCAGAAACACCAATTTCAAAAAATTCCCCTAGAGGGTGATACAATCCTCATATAGAATATACTGACTATAGAATAAATGGTACAGGCTGCAGGCAAGAGTCCTAGTATTGGATTTGAATTTAAGTTCTTCTACTTACTGACTTCCTATTGACTTTGTGATATTGGGCAAGGTAGCAACCTCTCTTGGCCCTGGTTTCCTTTCTGGAAAACTGGGAAGATAATATCTTACAGAATTAAGTGGAGAAAATGTTATATTTTAGGTACCTGACATGTGCTTCATGTGGATAAGACTGTGTCTCTTTTAATCACCATACTGTTTTTCAGTACTAGTAGGCACTTGATAAATACTTGCTTACTGTTATTATTATTTAACTCCTGTGTGTCACACTGTGTTCCAGTATTGAAAGTACGTGAGGAAGTGATTGCTTATAGTAGGCTCCAGACCTATCATCTGTGTCTTCTTGTGTTGTGGAACTTGTGAATCTTAATTGAGGATGCTCCAGTTTCCCAGAGAACATTAAATTCAAATATGGTGGTTTACTTTCAGTTTAAAAGAGACCTGTGGGTAAGGGTCTACCTCTAAGTACAATAGTTTCCCAGAATCTTAACGTTTTTCTTATTCACTTATGTTGTTTTACTAATGTGTGGGTGATGGTGGAGACTGTGGTAAAAGGTTCAGGACCTTACCTCCTTTGTTAATCCTGATCTTTGTTACATAGATTTTTTAAAATAACGTACAAATAATTTCTTCCTCCTTTTTAGCTCTTTTTCTTTTTCCTGTGATTTTGGCCAACTGAAGTTTATGTATTGTGCTTCCTGCCCAAATATTTGCTATTTTTGTCCTGCTGTTTGGCTTGTTTAACTTTTATCCTACTTAATTCAAACTACTTACTAACAGACTAAGATGAAATGGTACTTCTGGCAGTTTTAATGAGACTAATTACTTTGAATATGTTGGAAGGAACTCATAGTCTTCCTTTTTAAATTGCCATCCCATTTATTTAAAAGAGGAAGCATTTAATCTGTAAATGCTACTCTGCATTTTATAGAATGGTGAACCTTACAAATAACTGCGGTTTTCCTCAAATGTTTATTAAAATTTTAACTCATAAATATTTGATCATCACGAACAAGAGTTTTTAAAGCAATCGCTTTGCTTTGATATTTGCAGTGTGAAAAAGCTAAAATTTTTTCTTTTCTCTTCCATTTTTTCTTCCAGGTCGCCTTTGGGCCAGGCATTTTATTGTTTTGCCTTTGCAAATCTGCTTGCCCTTGACCTTTGGTCACTAAAAGTTTAAGTTTGGTTTTGAGCTGGTGATTGCTACAGTCTTTAAAGCTAAACAAATCTTTAGCATTCATATGATTTAACCAATTATTGTTAAACATTTGGTCACTTTTCTACAAGAAAAGTAGCTATATTGTCAGTTGCAGATTCTGTTACCAAAGTCTGATTCTGGAGCATTCTGTAAAATACTGAAAATGTATCTGATTAAAATTAATATTGGTTCATATGGTTTTAAGTTGTTTTAAAACCTGTAGATTCTTTTATGTACAATTTTCTGAATCAGTTTAAATAAGTTCATGAGTATTTCAGATAATGACTATGTTTTTTTACCTGTTAAAAACTTAAAAATACTTTATTCTCAGTTTTGGGGCGCCTGGGTGGCTCCTTTGGTTAAGTGTCTGACTCGATTTTGGCTCAGGTCATGATCTCAGGCTGCTGATATCAAGCCCCTTGTTGGGCTCCATGCTCAGCAGGAATCCTGCTTCTCTGTTTCTTCCTTCCTTCCTTCCTTCCTTCCTTCCTTCCTTCCTTTTAAAGATTTTATTTATTTATTTAGTTATTTGTCAGAGAGAGAGAGAGAGAGAGAGAGCGAGCAAGTGAGCATAAGCAGGGGGAGCAACAGGCAGAGGGAGAAGCAGGCTCCCCGCTGAGCAGGGAGCCGATGTGGGACTCCATCACAGGACCCCAGGATCACGACCAGAGCTGAAGGCTGACGCCCAACCAACTGAGCCACCCAGGCATCCCTCTCTGTCACTTTCTCTCAAATAAATAAATCTTTATTCTTAGTTTTTACACTTAAATCAGATAAAATTTTATTTGTTTGCAGTGCTGAGACTGAATTTTAAATGTGCATTTGAGTAGCATTTATAATTTCACTTTACTTGCAAATGACATTGTTTTGCTTGGTAAGCTTATGGAGCATTTATTTAACTCCTATCGTACAGGAAATGTGATACGAGATATCTTGAGGATTAAGATTTAGCCATAACACATAATTGATTATATTCAATCTCATTTCTATATGTTTGCAAAATAAGGGGTTTCTAGATTTCTTAATTTCTTGTGTGTGTATGCAGGAAAGAAGGTGGGATTTTGTGTCCTTTGAATTACCGATCAAAGTGTAAATTCCCAAGTCTCTTTTTGCTTTTTGTGTCATCATTTATTGTAAGAAGTCAAACAGGTTGCTTTTAAGTGTTAGAGAACACAGTAAAATCAGGGCCTGTTTGCCTGTGTCCAAAGTGGTGTGCTCCTTAGTTGTATCATTCTAATGAGAACCCCAGTTGTTGGTTTGCTTGCTTTTGTCTTTATTTATATAATTTCATTCTTAGAGTCATTTATTATTGACTGCTCTTTAATAATAGTATATGGCTAAATAGTTATGTTTTTCATAAGGTACTTAAGATCTCCTACCTCACTAAAATGTATAGGTGCTCTAAAATGTATTCATTTAGTAAGACCAGGTTAAATAATTAAGATTTAAGGTTCTACTAGATCACCAGTCTTTTCACTTAATTGTAGCTGACAATTTATTCTCAAGTATAGACTCTGTTCTCCGAGGTTTTGCAGAACCAAGACTATGTTGCTGAACTTTATGTTGCTTTGGATGTATAAACCTAACTTTGCATATAGAAATAGTCTTCAAACCTTACTTAGGAGAATGGTAGAGAAAGATAAAAATAAGTTTTTAATTTAAGGAGTGTTCATGGTTTTTGGTCCTATTAGTCTAATGTGAACAATGATTACAGTGTTTTATTTGAGTTTTTAATATAATCAGTTTTCTTTTAAATTTGCTTATAAGATTGTGAGCATGATTAGCGAAATAAGTCAATTGGAGAAAGACAACTATCATATGATCTCCCTGATATGAGGAAGTGGAAGGAAAAGAATAAATGAAACAAGATGGGATCGGGAAGGAGACAAACCATAAGAGACTCTTAATCCCGCAGAACAAACTGAGGGTTGCTTGGGGGAGGGGGTGGTGGGGTTATGGACACTGTGGGGGCCGTGTGCTGTGGTGAGTGCTGTGAAGTGTGTAAACCTGGCGATTCACAGACCTGTACTCCTGGGACTAAAAATACATTATATGTTTATTAAAAAATTAAAAAATTAATTTAAAAAAAGATTGCGAGAATGAATGGTCACTAAATTGTTGAATTAGGAATTTAGTAGGAATATAGTCCACGTGTTTGTATCAAAGAGTTGTATATATTTTTTATTAGAGGTGGGAGGCATAAATATACAAAGCCTTAGCTGTTGTAAGAGTTGCATGTTGGTTTCTTTTCCTGTTCTATTTTATCTGAATTCCCAAAGGAATTTGGAGAAGTTGGAATGGATTAAAAGAAGAGGAATAGTAATTATTCATGTGGAAACAAAGATACATGGAAAACGTACAGCAGTGGTTCTAAACATTAAGTCCTTTATAGTTCACTCTGATGTATGTTATTCTCCACACCCTATACTAAATCACAAAGGTCATTAGTATGACCTATATAAATACATTTTTATCAGAGAAGTATTGAACAGAATCAGTATGATTTACTTTCCTTTGGGAAACTAGTGTGGGACAGTGAATGGGAACTGCTCTCATGTCAGTTCCCTAGGTGATACATATTACTCAGTTTGGGGCCCTCACCTTTCCTACCCATTTTTCTGGTAGAGACAGTTAAGGCCTGGAAAAGTGACCTTTCCAGGACATGATGACAGTTCTGAGAAAGCTGTAATGCCTGGTACTTCATAGTTGTTCAATAAATATTTCATGAAGGAACTCCAGTCCAGGGTATAATGAAGATTTCAAGTTTCTTTGGGATAAATTTCTGTCCATTTTGGTAGTTTAAGAGTGGTTAAAGTCCACTGTGAAGCTTCTTCAGAGGTCTGTAGCATGGTCAGCAAGGAGTGTGAAGATATATATTCAAGCATGGGCTATTCCACTTAAAGATACTTGCTTATAGCATAGTTATCCAACATGGTTTAATAATTGTCATGAAAGCCAAATACTAGCAATGCCAGTGATCATTAACTTGGAGGATGACCATATAACACATAGGCCTGGCCAATTGGCCATTTCATATTCTGTCATTCCTGTTGAACAAAGGAAAAAGTGCAAGCAGATGCATTTAAAAGGCATATTTTCACTTATGCTTATGCCACAAACTGTTCCTTTTACTTACTCTTTCCCTTTCATGCTCACCCTGACTTTCTTAGCTCCATGACTATACATGCAGAGATGAGGTTTCTTATTTAGGGAAGTTATTAACCATCTCAAAGACACAGTTAATAAGTGGCAGAACCAGGAATTGAACTAGTATGTTGATGTCTCCAAGTGCTCTATATCATGCTGACTCAGATCAGGGGTCTGAATGATTGGAACTGGTTGTAAGAGAGTTATAAATGTACAAATTATGAAAGTATAAATGTATAACTGTATGCATAATTAAAAACTGAGATAGGCTACCAGATTCACTTGAAATCATACTGCTGTACTCTCCTCCATAAAGTTGTAGTTCTAAATAATCAGTTTGTGTTCTGATTAATGTTGATTTGCTATGATGCAAATTTTTGCCTTTATTTGACTTGCAACCTGCTTTATAGAGTTAGTGATTTATTGAATATCTTGGAGGCAGGTCCTTGACAGGCAGTATTTTAAGGTGAAATTGTTGGGTGAGGATTTTGTTAACCTGACATTTTGTGGTTTCGCCTCATAAAACTGGTAAAGGACTCTCAGCGTGGAATGTTAATGGGGTGAAGTAATGAATGCAGGCTGGGATACAAGCAACCAGACATGAGTAGTCCTATAGTGCGTACTCCATGCTTCTTGGGGGAGGTCTTTGTAGACAGTAGCTTTTCTAAAAGATAAAAGCAGTAGGAGATCTTTTTAACTCAGCAGTTGATCAAACTCTTTTTCTGAAACTTAGAAGCCAAGTAATGGTATGAACATGGGAAAGCAATTAAAGTTAAGCAAGTACAATCTCTCATGATAGTTTTCACTTTCTCAAGCTATTGAAGTAAAAAATTATTGAGTACCTATTTCCTCTCACCAGATATTAGCCTTTTTTAAAATTCCATTCAGCTTTTCAGGATTCTTGTTTTACTTGGGTATCCCAATCTGTCAATAAGATAAGAAATTTAATGTTGTGCAGATTTTAGGCTGTTTTACATGGACATTTTGGAGCAGTTCTCGTGGGGCTGTTATTTCAGAATGCACTGTACTAGAATTGTTTGATAAAAGTTGAAGTACCTCTTACCAAAACTTTTTTTGATCACGTATTATATATTTTACACTCTAAATTACTTACAGTATATGTTTAATTTTTTTTTTTGCGGTGTCAGGTTAACAAAATCCTCACGTAGCAATTTCAGCTTAAGGTACTGCCTGTAATGGACTTGTTTCCAAAGTAGTCAATAAATCACTAACTCTATAAAGCAGGTTGCAAGTCAAATGTATGCAAAAATTTGCATCAGAGATCAAGATCAGAACACAAGTGAGAAGCAAGAGGGTAGGGAGAAGGCAGTCAGCACATTTAGGATAGGATGCTAGTGGGACAGACCATACTACCAACATCCTGTGGCATGCAGTGTTTATGGTTTCTCTCCTTTGACCCTTACAGACTCTTAGTTGATGATCTATATTTAACATTCTTGTGAATTCTGCCTGTGCTTTATAAGGTGCTTGCTTACACATTTTATGAGTTCTACCTACCTATATCTCATAAGATATTAATTTACTGTCTATGGCTGACATTTCTTAGGAATTTTACCATCTTTTTAAAAAATTTATAGTGTAATTGAATATTCTTAACCAATACATAATGTCCACCTTGTAGAAATTGTGCTTCAGTCAAGGTTTAATCAGAGAAGTAGAGCACTAGGAGATGCACATGTAAGTGATTTATTAAAAAGATTTCTCCAGGGGTGCCTGGGTGGCTTGGTGGGTTAAAGCCTCTGCCTTCAGCTCGGGTCATGATCCCAGGGTCCTGGGATTGAGCCCCTCATCGGGCTCTCTGCTCAGCGGGGAGCCTGCTTCCCTTCCTCTCTCTCTCTGCCTACTTGGGATCTCTGTCTGTCAGATAAATAAATAAATCAATCTTTAAAAAAAGAAAAAGGATTTCTCCATACTCAACTGTGAGAACTGTTTAAATGGTCTGTGGAAGTTTTTTCTTTCCTGTTTGGTGCTGTTACCTGAAATCAGCAAGGCAGAAAGTCAAGAAGGGAAGGCAGACATGAGTTAATGGGAAGCAAAGATAAAATGGGAACCTGTGAGCATTGGTGGAACTAGGTTTCTTAATATTTCCAACTTTGATGATACAAGTATCTTGTGAGAGAATATGGTATCCTTTATTACATAGCTGACAAGAACAATGCTCCTAGTCCTGAGTCAGGTAAGTTGAAGGAGGAGGTTTGGCAAAAGTTGGAGTTGCCATGGGGCGTCCTGCAACCTGTGCCAACTAGGTGACCAGAGATCAGCCGAAACCTGTGTGAGCAGCAATACCACCTCTTGCCGTGCTGGCATTCTGAGTGTGAAATGTGGCGGTTACTTCATTTCTGCCTTCCAAATCTTGCTGAAAAGATTTTAGAAAAGATTTTATTCATTTATTTGAGAGAGAAAGAGAGAGAGTGTGTGCACTTGTGTGAGTGTGGCTGGGGATGGGGGGGAAAGGCAGAGGGAGAAGCAGACCCTAGCTGAGCAGGGAGCCTGATTCAGGGGATGGATTCCAGGACCGTGGGATCATGACTTGAGCCAAAGGCAGGCGCTTAACTGACTGAGCCACCCAGGTGCCCCTGAAAACATCTTGGTAGTGTGCACTAATTTCGAGCTATCTATAGAAGAGTATTGTAAGAAGTATACTTCTAGTTTTTAGTCAGGTTGGTATATTTAGATATACCGTATGTTCTATTTGAATTTAAATTTTTCGGAATTGATTCAACTCCTTTATGAATAACTATACAGTAATCATTGAGTGCTTACTGTGTGCCAGACACCATCCCATGCTCTGTGCATACATTAGATTACTTAAATGTCACAGTGGTCCTGTGAGGTATATTTACTCTTCTCTCTCTCTCTCTCTCTCTCTCTCTCTGTTTTTTTAAGATTTTATTTATTTACTTGACAGAGACAGTGAGAGAGGGAATATAAGCAGGGGAAGCGGGAGAGGGAGAGGGAGAAGCAGGCTTCCCACTGAGCAGGGAGCCCGATTCGGGGCTCCATCCCAGGACGCTAGGATCATGACCTGAGCCGAAGGCAGATGCTTAACAACTGAGCCACCCAGGCACCCCTTCTCTCTCTTTTTTAAACATGTGAGGAAACCACGGTGAAGGTTTATTAATTTACCTGAGGTTGAGGTACAGCTGTCAGTAATGGACAAAAGCATTAAATCTCAGAAAGTTTAATAGCAGTCTTTTGCTTTTAACCAGATATGAACTGCAAACAAGGCGGTGGGGGGCATGTCAATGAGGATGGATTGGTAAAACATTCCACCAGGGAAGCCAAGTTGTAATTTTTAGGTAATGTAGAGCCTTTGAGGGATGGAAAGGTCCAAAGTATGCAACCTTAGTGGAATGGCACTAGTAGGTGGTAGGTTACTGCAAAGAATTTCATACATTGCTCTTTTATTTAGTGTCTAGGTTAGGTTGCTCCTCAGCTAAGACCTACTGTGCTTATTTTGTCACTTGGAATACTCCTTGGCTTACACTGTGTATGCCTAAGAGTATAAATACCCTCCTTTGAGAAGTCCTGCTCAGGATGGTTTCTAAGGTTCCCTTGGTTTGGCTGTTCTTGGACTGTAGAAGGATTTTTCTACTTGTGAAGTATTACCAGTTTTTATGTGAAACATACTGAATGAAATTTTAATTCTGTTGGCATTTCTTGAGAGATCTAGAACCCTATATTTTAGTTTTGTGCATCTTATTCTAAACTTCATTCACTTCTATAAATATTAAGGTAAGCAGCTATTGTGATTAGCATCTACACTATTTCTAAGCATATGTTTTAGTAAAATGAATAATATTGAGAAGATACATTTTGAAGGTATTTTGGAAGGAGGTGTGATCTATATATCTTATTTGAGAAAATCACCATAGGGAATGCTGAATCAAAATTTTTCATCTACATTTTTTGCCCTGATGTCAGTGTGTGGTGTTCGCAGTTCAAGGAAATCCATCTGCATCAAGGGGGAAAATAAACCCTGTTAGCTCTAAATTAGAAATAAAATTTACCTTTTTTGCAGCATGACTGCCAATTTCAGTTTTGAAGCAACTGATTTCTTTCTGAGCCATCAGCTGCAGTGGATTACATTAAACATAACCACTAAGCCTTCCTAACAATCTTTACCTTCCTGTTCTATGCCATGACAATATTCTCTCTGGGATTTCACTAAATAGTGCCTTTCTTATCATCTTGACAGATTTTAGAAATAGACTACAGCACAGAAATTCTAACAGTAAGTAAACTTACTGGTTATTTCAGGTTACTTCAGTGTTCTTTTAGAGCAAAAAAAAAATGTTTTGATAGTGGCTCTATTGACATTTTGGACCAGATAATTCTTTGTTGTAGGGACTGTCTACTACATTTTAGGATGATTTTACAACATCCTTAATCTCTAGATAGCAGTTGTACCTTCCAAGTTGTTATAACCAAAAATGTGCTAGGGAAACTGCCACTGTTTGAGAACCACTTCTTTAGCATTCATGTTTTATTCTGTAATGTATTTTTTATCCAACAGAGATGCCTATTCAGAAGCATTTGCCTAGAATTTTAGAAGAAAGCTTAAGCTTATTAAGCATATTTGGAGTAGCTATCTTGAGCTTTTAATTCAGAATGCACTGTAGTAGAATTGTTTTATAGAAGTTGAAATATTTCTTATCAGAACTTTTGAACACATATGTGATACTAAACAGTAGTATGGTCCTCGTTCTGTTGTTATTGCCATTAGTAGAAAATATGAAGTACTAGTCAGGGGCCAGTGGTGGGGTTGGTTTGTGTGTGTGTGTAATCAGCTTTCTTATTTGAAGGGTGGGACTTTAGAAGAGAAAGGAGAATTTGGGAATTTAATTAAATACTGAGTAAACAGAGTGAAAGAATAGGATTGCTCTTTCGAAACATCATTTAAGATACTTGGTTCTTACCCCTGGACTCAAGTTCCTACATTATTCCTCCTGTGTTCTTCTTGATTGCCTTACCCCAACCCTCAGTCAGAATTAATTGTATCTCCTGAATGTTCTCTCCTGTGCCCTTCTTTTTTTAATATCCAGGTGTTGTCACCTATATTTTAATTTGTGATTGTCTCCTACCTTCCACGTTGTGGGAAAATGGAGTGCTTGGTTGAAAAGTGAAATAGTTAGAAGGAAATCATAGCATTAGGAGGGGCTACATTAAGAAGTTAATTGATCTAGTCATGTCTACATGGGTAATTTTATTTTCACTAGCAAATTAAGGATAATTTTAATTTGAAGACAGCTGATTATGTTAACAAAACATCTGGGTTGTAATTATGCATTTTTGTACAAATCAACACAGTGCACTTTTATTTTTTATATTTTATTATTTTATTTTATTTTTATTTTTTATTTTTTATTTTTGGGGAGGGGCAGAAGGAGAAAGAGAATCTTAAGCAGCCTCCACGCCAGCACAGAGAAGCCTGACGCGGGGCTCCATCTCACAACCCTGAGATTATAACCTAAGCCGAGAGTCAACTCAAGAGTCAGGAGTTGGACGCTTGACCCACTAAGCCACCCCAGTGCCCTAACACAATAAACTTTTCAATGCATCTTGACTTTATTGGAGTTTGGTGTAGATAAAATTGTAAAAATCAAGGCTGAAAGGGAAATCTGAAAGCTGCTACAGAAAAACAGAACTTTAACTATTGCCTGTGTACATGAGGCAGAATACATTGATCTTATATTTTATAGATACTTGACAGAAAAAATTGTCAATATTTTGAGCTTCGCATTGTAACTACAAAAGGATAACTTTAAGAATTTAAGGGAAATGAATCATTAACAACGTATTTAGTTTAAATTCCATTTTGTTCAAAGGATATTTTGTTAATTTAAAATAATTTTTTAGGACAAAAAGGTTAACATGCTCAGGCCTCTAGGTGAGATTTTGTTAAGTCATTTTACAAGTAAGTTTGAAATAATCAGTGATAAAATTTCTCTTGTGCTCTATAATTAGGTTACTAAAAAGCAGAATTAGAGTATCTTACCTTTTGTCCCCAAATCTTTGCTAATGTCTTCATTTATTTATTTTTTAGTATATTTTTGCCTCTTTAGGGGAGGGCTAAATAAAACAATATGAATTAAAAGTACCAATTAAGTATTTGAAGCCCAATTACAAAGTCAGTTTTTCAAAAGTTTAGGAATCATTGTAGCATTATTTTCACAACCCCAGCAACCTATATTACCCGAGAGGTTTGTTTCTTATCTGTCTAAATCTATGTAAATTTTTAAATTTAATTGAGTTTCAACAATATTGATAAATGAAGTGGAAGAGATTTGTCCTGTCTAATATCCTGATGTGTGAAACTATGTCAGTTAAACATCGTGTAAAGACTTATTGGGTCATTTAAATAATAGCCTGTGACTTACCCATTTTCCATTCTTTGTCTTTCAGTTCACAGTGGAATGGCTGAATTTTAAACTCAGAATCAATGGATTAAAATATTTTTAACAGGTCTTAAATATTTGTAAGGAAATAGAAAAATCAGGAATCAGTAAGGCTAAGATTTACACTTACCACATTAGTCTTTTCATTAAATGGCCATTTTATGCAAGTGAGGGATCAGGTAACTATTTTTTTTTTAAAACAATTCAAGTGTTTTAGGCCAAATTAAATGTTCTTTGATATATTCTGAGGAATTCATTCAGTAAATTCTTTAAGTATCCCAAGGGGCTCAGTGTGGAAAGGATGTTTACAAGTACAAAGTGAATATTACATTTACACAAATCCTTACTTAACTTCAGTGCTTTATGTACATTGAGTTAGTTTATCCTTCAAAACATTCTTAAATGCACAGTGTGGGATTCAAGATAAAAGATATAGATTAAAAGATTTTATCCATTTCTTTCTGTAGTCCCCACAATAAAAATTCTTCTTTAAATTTCCAATGTGAAAAAAAGGAAAAAAATTTCCTGTGTGAATTATAAACTTTTAAATATTAGGCTTCAATAACTTCCATTTTTGTGTCCATTTATTTGTCTTGAAATTGTACTGGCATTGCATTAACCTCATTTTGGTAGTAAAGGAAAGAAAAAAATGGAGTCACATGTTTTCTGTAGCAGGGTAGTCAAAGGTAGCAACATTGTGTAATTTCCTTAATAAGAAGCAGTCAAATAATTCCAGGGCCACTTAGAGAAGGATTTAGCCCTCTAGTAGCGGCTTATCATTTAATGCATATATGAAGGAATCATAATTGTTTAGATATATCTGTATCAGAATCTCTTTAAATAATAGTGCTTTGTCTCTTTAAATAGTACCACTTCCATGGCAACTTGGTAAGGAGAGTTTGGAAGGTTGTAGAGTTCATATATTTTAGAAAAGAATGAGATGTTTAAACGTGTAACTTTCCTATGGTCTTATAGCTTTAAATTACTGCTTTCTTAGGGACATCAGAGGGACAAAATTAATGCCTAGAGAATCTGTTTCTTAGAGAAAGATGTGCAAGGAAAGATGTACAAGGAAAATAGAGGGTATACATATGTTTTTAAGATTTTTAAAATTAAACCTTTTATTTAGAGATAACTGTAGATTTGCATGTAGTTCTAAGAAATACTAGAGAGGGATCATACATACCCTGTACCCGTTTTCTCTCAATGATAACATCTTTCAAAACTATAATACAGTACCCCAATCAGGATATCGGCAATTCACTAATCTTACTCAGATTTCTCTCATTTTATTTGTGTTTCTGTGTGTGTGTATATTCTGTGTAATTATACTACATGTTTAGGTTTCTTAGATTTATGTATCTACTGCTGCAAAGTACAGAGCAGTTCCATTACCAGGATCCCTTCTTTCACATTTTATAACCATACCCACTTCACTTCTGCTTTCTCCTTCCAGCCTACTCCAGCCCCACATCTTAACCACTGACAACCACTAATCCATTCTCCATTTTTATTTTTATTTTTTAAAAGATTTTATTTATTTATTTGACAGAGAGAGCCACATGTGTGGTGAGAGAGGGAACACAAGCAAGGGGAGTGGGAGAGGGAGAAGCAGACTCCCTGCTGAGCAGGGTGTCCGAAGTGGGACTGGATTCCAGGACCCTGGGATCATGACTGAGCTGAAGGTAGATGCTTAACAACTGAGCCACCCAGGCACCCCTCCGTTCTCCATTTTCATAATCTTGTTAAGGATTGTTATATAAATGGAGTCATGTATGTAGTGTGTAACCTTTTAGGAATGGCTTTTTTCATCCAGCATAATTCTCTGGAGATCTGTTGATTGATCAATCTATCGACCAGTCGATCTATATCATTGTCAGATTTTTGCTCAACATAATGTTTTTGAAATTATGGATGATTTGTGTGTCAGTTATTATTTTTTATTGTCAAGCATTATTATTATTTTTTATTGTCAAGTATTATTCCAGTTTACAGATATGATACAGTTTTTGACGGATATTTGGGTTGTTTCCAGTTTGGAGTTACTGTGATTAAAGCTGCTTTGACATTCTTATACAGATCTTTTGTAGATATACACTTTTCATTTGTGTTGCATGCATATTTAGGAGTGGAGTTGCTAATATAGAGTAGGTGTAAGTTTTTTTGTTTTTTTTTTTTTTGGACAGACAGAGACCACAAGTAGGCAGAGAGGCAGGCAGAGAGAGAGGAAGGGAAGCAGGCTCCCCGCCAAGCAGGGAGCCTGATGCGGGCCTCGATCCCAGGACTCTGGGATCATGACCTGAGCCTAAAGCAGAGGCTTTAACTCACTGAGCCACCCAGGTGCCCCTAGGTGTAAGTTTTTAACAAAATGCTAAACCTTCTACCGGAGGAGTTGTGTGATTTAACATCCCCACCAACAGTATGTGTTATATTTGTTCCATTCATGTCTTTGTCAATATTTGGTGTAACCATTTTGATTTTATCTTTTCTACAAAGCATGAAAAGGTATCCCATGCTGATATTAATTTGTTTTTATCTGATGACTAATAGTGTTAATCTTTTCGTTTGCTTTTTGGTAACCGATACCTTATTTTGTGAAGTTGGTTGTTTTATATTGGTAGTTTGTTTTACTGAGTTGTTAGCATTTCTTATATTTTTTCATATGTGTGGAGGATTTTTTTCCCAGTCTGGCAGTCCTAGTAAGGACCAAAATTTAAGAATTTTGATGTAGTCAAATTTTATCAAGTTTTCTATGACTGATTTTTTTTTTTTTATTTATTTCTTTTCAGCGTAACAGAGTTCATAGTTTTACACCACACCCAGTGCTCCATGCAATGCGTGCCCTCCACAATACCCACCACCTGGCTCCCCCACCCTCCCACCCCCCGCCCCTTCAAAACCCTCAGGTTGTTTTTCAGAGTCTATAGTCTCTCATAGTTCATCTCCCCCCCTAATTTCC